>VXCM01004564.1:0-73272 GCA_014773175.1 Lucifuga dentata | reverse complement strand
CCCCCCCCCATCATGCTACCACCTTCATGTAACCCCCAACATCATGCTACCACTTCCATGTAACCCCCCCACCATCATGCTACCACCTCCATGTAACCCCCCACCATCACACTACCACCTCCATGCTGAGCGCAGGTATGGTGTTACTGTAGAGTGCTGTGATTGGTTGATGCCAGATGTAACGGGACCCCTGTCTTCCACACAGTTCCACTTTCCACTCATCTGTTCATAGAACATTCTCCTAAAAGGTCAGAGGTCAACAAGGTGTGCTGTGGCTAAATTCTTCTGGGTTAGTCGTGGTTTTCACCTCGCCACTCTCCCATGGAGGCCATTTTTGGCCCATGTCTTTCTATTAGTAGTATCATGACCTCTGACCTTTATTGAGGTGAGAGAGGCCTGCAGCTCCTTTGATGTTTCCTTGGCTCTTTGTGACTTCCTGGATGAGTCGTTGCTGCTCTTGGAGGAGTTTTGAAGGTCGTCTCTCCTGTGAAGGTTCACACTGAGCCAAGTTCTCTCCATCTGAAGATAACGGCTCTCTGTGGATCTTTGGAGTCCCAAAGCCTCAGAAACGACTTTGGAACCTTCCAGACTGACATATTTAATCAGCTTCTACCTCATCTCTGCTGGAGTTTCCTTTGATGGAGGCATCATTGCTGCTGGCTGAGACCTTTTAGCTGCTTCCTGCTTGTGAAAATGGTGTATTTAAGTGATTGTGTGATGAACAGGGCTGCTAGTCATCAGGTCTGGGTGTGTCTAGTCCAGCTGCAGCCAGTTATCAATGCGGTTTGGTATTTTTTGGATGTAGTAACTAAGGGGTTGAATACTTTTTGACACAAGCCTAGTTGGTATTACATAACCTTTTTGCTTCAATAGGTAAAATTATCATTTAAAAACTGTATTTTATGTTTCCTCAGGTTGTTTTATGTTAGATTTTGGTTGAAGATCTGAAACAGTTTAGTATGAGACACACTAAAAGAGAACAAATCAGGAGGGGGTCAAGCACTGTACCTTAAAATTCAATGTTTCACCTTCAAACACTTTTACACAATTGCAGAAAAGACAGTCGTTTTAATTTCTTGGTAAAAGTTGTCTTCTCCTGGGACTATATTTCCTGGCGGAGGAATATACCGTTCAGCTGTGTGTTGGATAAGTTATATAAAAACAAAAACTTAATACAAGTTATGTTCTCTGTGATGGATTATTTATCTGAAGCATGTCTAAAGTCTCTAGAAGTTGCTTTTTATAGCATGCTGGAGTGAGCTGAAACCAATGTCAGCCTGGAAGGTAGGAAAAACAACTCTAATATTTACTGGGAAATGGTCGTCCATAATGTAGCATGTATGCATGTATGTATATGGCTCAAACATGCATTATCGCTGGTATCCTCCTTTAAAGGCCAGAGCTATACTTCAAAATAAGTCAGACTTTCAGGGCAAAAAGGCTCTTTGTGTTCATTTAACAGGACCCACAAGATGAACTTTGTCGTTTCTACTCCTGCCCCTGATCATAATTGATTCAAATATTGTATAATGGTTGAGCTGTACCCACTGAGCCCTCACCAGGGAGCAATGAGTCATCATATTTGGACCAATTACAGCCAGAGGGAGGGATCAGAAGTAGAAAAGATAAAACTATATGGTGTGCTGTTCTTGCGTGCTATGACAAGCACGCCAGCCTGTACTTTTGTCGTTTCATGTTACATCTTTTGAAATATACCTTTCTACAAAGCTGCAAAGTTCATTCAGAGTAATATATCAGTGTTGAAATAGAGCATGGTGTAAAATAGAGAGGTAACGTTTCCGGTTCATTATTTCTTACTCTGTGAATCTACCTGCTTACAGCACCAAAGCAGCTCCATAAGATGACAGTTCGCCTGACAAGACATCAAGTATGAGGATGTTACATCTTGCATATTCTCTCCTGGATCCAAACCTCAAACTTAGACTCATCTGTCCATAAAACTGTTTTCCAGTCATCCACCATCTGTGTTCTTTTGTTCATTTTAACCTTTTCTATTTGATATGGCTTTTAAATTTGAAACTCTTTAAGAGTTGTCTTTTCACTGTTGCAGATGACACTGGTATTTGGTGTGTACATTTAAGGAAACAGCGGACTGAGGATCTGTTTCTCAAACTACAGCAGGGCTACTCAAATACAAATCTTAAAGGTCCACAAAGAAATTTTTCAATAAAACAAAGGTCCATTTATTAAGATCAGTCAAGCCAGGGTCAGACTGGGATCCTAATTTTTAGCAGGAATGTAAGGTGGCTGACAAAACTAGCTGCACTGTCAACTCTCAATGAGCCCAACGCCGTGTCATCCCTTCATTGTCATGGAGATGATGGGACGCTGAATGTGACTGGACCAAATCAAAGCAGAGTAGACATTCTCACACTGCCAGTGGAGCAGTCGGACATTCCATTTCGCCTTCTCCACTGCAGAGAATTTTGACTCGTTGCGTCGCACAGATGTCTCATAGATAATACAAATAATACGAAAAGTATAATTTGCTCACAACTGTCTCACCAAGGTGGCATTAAATTATGTAAATACATGCCAAGACATTAATAATGTTTCAAATGATATTACAGCTGGAAGTGACGATTTACAAAAAACTGCAAAGCCCCATTTTCAGCAGCCTTTACTCTAAAGATAAACTCTTTTAGCTCATTCTTAATTACCGTAAATGCTCTAATAGTGGGAGGGGCCTTTATTTACCTCAACTGCAGAGAGAACCTGGCCAATATAGGAGACATGCTTTTATTGGAGACAGGCCTTTATTTGTAATTTTGCTGATGGACAAACCCATAACTGCATAAAAACCACACCACAAGTGAGAATAATGTCTTCATGTCTTCTTCGGAGACACTTGTGGTCAGACCGGATCCGGACCAGTGTCCAGCTTTTGAGGATGACTGAACTACGGACTCTGATGTTCTTATCCTCTTGAGCAGTTTTGCATCAGGTGTTTCTGTTTCTTTTCCTGTCCTGTTAGATCCAGTTTGTCCTTTTCTCTCAGGACAGTGGTGGACACTTTGTACAAAACCGTCACTTTCTTGACAATCTGACACGGAAAAATTTTCACTTCACAAAGCAGCAATAGACTGACAAGTTTCTTGATAAAGCCGTTTTGTTTTGGAAGTTTTTGAACACGAACTGAACTTTAGGAATACTAACAATGTACCTGCTTATTTGAACTCTTTCAGCTCATTCTTGATTAATCGTGTTTAAATGCTAATAACCAGTTAGCATTTAAACACGATTAATTAAGAACGAGCTAAAAAGGGTTTATCATTAGAGTAAAGGCTGATGAAAACGGGGCTTTGCAGTTTTTTGTAAATCGTCACTTTCAGCTGTAATATCATTTGAAACATTATTAATGTCTTGGCTATATATTTACATACCGTCTATACTCATAAATAAGCCAACCCTTATTTTGACCTGCAAATTTAGATTTTTAAAGAAACTCATGTATAAGCCGACCCCCTGATGTTGTTCCATCAATTTATTTGTTTATCAAATTACCTGTTTTTCTGGGTATTGTCATAGTATTCCTGTGATTTTCTGAAAATAATCCACGTACCAGTAAACGTGATATTTATTTCAGCAGCTGATTACCATAACTGACCAATCACAGCAGAGCTTACTGGCTGCTGCAAAATGTTCTGGATCAGATGTTTAGTCAGGAAATATCTCATTCTAAGGTATGATTTAAACTATTTTCCATGCGTGGTAATGGTAGTATTTCCACCTCTGGAAATTTCTTTCTGTAGGATCAAATCTGAATTTCTCATGTATAAACCGACCCCTGATTTACTTTGTGAAATTTGGTAATAAAAACTCGGCTTATACTCCAGTATATATGGTAATTTAATGCCACCTTGGTGAATAAAAGTATCACTTTCTATCAAAAAAAAAAAAAAAANAAAAAAAAAAAAAAAAAGGTAATTTCTGGGTGATTTCAAATTTTTTCACACTAGTGTATGTTTATAATTAATCTGAATCATAAGAACCAACAGCTGAAATTCCAGTTTGCTAGCTGAAGTTGGTAAATTGGCTTCAGAAGCTGCAGTTTAATTTTCCATTAAAGCATGTGGATGTGAAGCTCTTTACCAGTTACCTTCCTCACTGCGGTAAGTGTGGAGGTCACAGGTCAGAGCGACACGCCAGCTTAACAGAGAGATGTGTAATATTGTGCATGATGGTGTAGATGAATAAAGAGATAGTATGGCAGGAGGAGGTTTTACTGAAAAGTCTTCAGTCTGTTTCTGGCACGTTTGGCTGTTTTACTCCCTTCCTGCTGTAAACACAGCGGCTGTTCTTCTGAGGAAATGTACAGGCTCCATTTCAGCTGTAATGGCTATTTAACAATCTGTATCAACTTTCATCCCCTATTTAAACTGCCAGGCCCAAACACAGATGCTGTCTGAATCCTCCAACCCTCAAATCCACTTTCATAACAGAGGAAATGCAGCCATTCAGCCGCTTGTTGTCCACGCCGTGACTCTGGCACTGAACGCCTCTCTGCTGGACGTGGGACAGATGAAACCGTTTTGCGTGTGGGCTGCTGGCAGCGCTGTCATCAGAACATACGACAAAATGAAAGCAGAACTCACCACATTCTGTGTCAGACGAGCTGGAGACTTCAGCTTCCGCCGCCATCTCCTCCGCTTCCTCTCTCCTCCTCTCTCTTTTGCTCCTCATCCTCTTCCTCGAGTTCCAGCTCATTCTTGGCCTGGCTCTCCTCTCTGTCTTGCACCTCCTGCTGCGTCTCCCCCACCCGCTCCTCCTCCTCTGCCTTGGTGTGGGTGCTGGGTCTGGGCCCGGGTCCTGGCTCCTCCCCCTGGCTTAGGGAGTAGTTGTGCTCCTCGCTGCAGTGCTCCAAAGCCAGCCCCGCTGCCGTCACCACCGCCTGCTCTTCTTCCTGCGCCACCTGATACACCTCCACCGTACGCTCCGTTGCCATGCCCCCATCCTGCCCACCACCTCCTCCTCCTAACGCTCCTCCAGCCACACTTAAGTCCCTCTCGGTTGTCGTGGAAACAGAGATGCGTCCATCCTCTGTTCCTGTACCAGTGGTCTGGACTTCCTGGGTGGTGGGACTGTGTAGCAGTAAAGGTGTCGTGTGCATCGGCCCCTTGCTGTTCCCCCCCTTCCTCCTCCTCTCCTCCTCCTCTTCCTCATCCTGCTCCTCCCTACTCCTACCCCAGCGGCCCATCAGAACAGCCTCCTCAGAGCACGCCAGCTCCCCCCCAACCCCGAGGCCCAGCTTGGTGTAGCGTGCCATCTCATCCAGCGCCGACACATCCCAGCGCTCTGGGTGCAGATCCTCCCCGAAGCCACCATCATCCACCAGGTCGCTTAGCAACTCAAAGGGCCGTTTCCGCGGGGATGCCGGGGAGCCCAGCATCAGGAGCACGCTCTGAAAGGGGGTGGGGACATGTGATTAAACAGTAACATGGTTAAATGTAAGTCACATGTCAGTAACTGATCATTCTGGCACTTTAATGATGCGTTCAAGTGCTCCTCGTCATTTTTGAGTTCAAAACCAGGATGTTTCACTCAAAGAACCTCGCACAGCTTCAACGTACCTGATCGTACTCTGTCCTGCCCCCTTGTGGTGACATGGCCAGAGGGTAGGGGCTAAGCAGACCCCGGTGGCCCCCATAGGCCTCGCCAAAAGCAGGCTCCATCCCGTTCATACCCGGCTGAGGAGGAAGAGACACAACACGTGCAGCATGAGACCCTGATCAGACAGGAAGTCCGTGACAGGCAGCAGCAGAATGTTGGCGGCTTCAGCAGCGTTCCTACTTTACCTGAGGCATGCCCGAGGGAGGAGGGTGTCAGGTCACGGTCACAATGTCAGTTCAAGAATGTTCTGCTGCAGAAACACAACCCAGGTCACAGCTGAACATCCACAAGTGTGTGTGTGTGTGTGTGTGTGTGTGTGTGTGAGTGTCTGTATAAGAGGAAGAAGTTATAAATTTAGATCTGACATTGAAGAAAGGAAAAAGGATGAGGATGGGAGGGGGAAGAAACGCTGGTTACCTGATGTGACGGGGTCAAAGTTGAGAGGGTCAGGGGTTGATCCCTTTTCACATGACGCAGCCCTGCAGCTCTCTGCCTCCGTTTGAAGGAGAGATAAAAAAGGAGGAAAAAGGGAATCAGGAAATCAAATATCAGTTTAAAACAAACTCATAAATGCTGTAAATGTCTTCTGTTTCTTCAGCTTACAGTGAGTGTGTCTGTGTGTGTGTGTGTGTGTGTGTTTCCAGATTCCAACAAAAGTTTACAGTGTTTCCTATACACAGACGAAACTTAGGCGACCCGCCCAGGTTTTGTGGGACCCAGCCTTAAAAACAACACATCTCTGACACTGTCCTTTTGCGTCTGACCCCCAAAATTGTTTTTTGCATATATGATTTTTTTAATATTTGATACATCAGGCATTTATGTAACTTAACAGGAACTTAACTGGAACAATTTCTTTTTTAGATATGATATAATAGGCGTTTTGGTTATAACTGATCATGTTGATGATGTAGAGTCTCAGAAAATCATGTAATGTGACACAATCTGTTTCTTTTTAAAGGGCAATACCAGTGGTTTTGCATGTTTGAGCCCAATATATACAGCCCACATTCACATTACATTACTGACAACCATTTTCCAGAACATGCTACTGGAGTGCTACATTTTAGAATTGTTTTTCCTACCTTCCAGACTGCCACTGGTTTCAGTTCATNGCTACTGGAGTGCTACATTTTAGAATTGTTTTTCCTACCTTCCAGACTGCCACTGGTTTCAGTTCATTCCAGTACGCGATTAAAATTAACTTGTAGCTTGAGGTAAGTAATCCATCACAGCAAACACAACATGTATTAAGTTTTTTTTAATCTATCTATCTATCTATAAAGACAGAAATCTCTGTCTGTGGCATCAACATCTCTAGAACCCCACACACTGTATGAATTAATATTCAGCAGGTTTATTGCTCAGGACCCAAGGACATGCAGCATCACGTGTGAAGTTGTTTGGATGNTATTCAGCAGGTTTATTGCTCAGGACCCAAGGACATGCAGCATCACGTGTGAAGTTGTTTGGATGAGAGGTTCTCAAATTGAGCTGTGCCAGTAAAAAGTAGTCCACATGGCAGGATATGCCCCGGGCGTGGCAGCATATGCTCCCTGCACTTATGGCAGGTTGCAGGGCACACCATAAAGTCCGGCCTGGTTCAAACAGGCACATTTTCAACGGGGACTGCGTTAGTTGAAGTAACTTTATTTCATGGTCCAACATGGAGCTGTACAGGAAAAAAAGGGTGTCTCCGCCAGGGCATATAGTCCCAGAAGAAGGTGGCTTTTACTGAGAAATTAAAACGACTGTGCATTCTACATGAAGATGCATGTGTTGAAAGGTGAAATACTGAATTTTAAGGTGTACTAGTAAAGTGTGTTCAGGCCGGATGAATGGTGTGTGCCGCAGCCTGCCATAATTTAGTTCTGCACGTCCTCGCGAGCTAGCTTTTTTTGGTGTATGAGGTCGGGTTGAGACTATAACACTGGAGTGGAGCGTATCCTGCCACACGGACTACTTTTCACCAGCACAGCTCAATTTGACAACCGCTCATCCAAACAACTTCACACATGACGCTGCACGTCCTTGGGTCCTGAGCAACAAACCTGCNGCTCATCCAAACAACTTCACACATGACGCTGCACGTCCTTGGGTCCTGAGCAACAAACCTGCTGAATATCAACTTATACAGTGCTGGTTTTAGAGATGTTGGTGCTACAGACAGAGATTTCTGTCTTTATAGTTAGATGTATCACCTGAACATTAGATTTTAAAAGATTAGGGGATTTGAAAAAATAAGAGGAAAACTAAAATACATTTTTATGTTTTGGAAATTGGCTATCAGTAATATAATGTGTGTGTGTGTGTGTGTGTGTGTGTGTGTGTGTGTGTGTGTGTGAGGGTCATTATTGGGCTCAAACATGCGAAATCACTGGCATGGTCCTTTCAGACATCCTGCGGACACAGACAGATGCCAATCAAAACATAACCTCCTTGGTAGAGGTACCTGCAAACTAGCCTCGGCTAAAAATGCTACGACATGCAGCATTAGTTTTGTAGCATTACTGGAACAACTGCAGTTTGATAAATCTATGATTATGTTTTTCTGGGATGAAATAATCAGTTTTCAGACTGCATCTGCGTGGAGGCCTGTTGAAGCCACGCATACATCACCTTCCCCCTTCACAGACACAATACACATTCACATTAACATATGGATGAGCACCCAGGAACTCCTCAAGATCCCCTGCTGCTCTTTTCCCCTCGTTTAGCTGTAAAACCTGCAGAACAGATACTGTAAAGACAACGAAACAGAACTTCTAAATTTCTCTGACCTCCCAAACACCATGGTAACCAGAGGTTATCACCTTAGAGAGACTTGGTAACACTTTGATCTTTAAAGCTCCTCTGCAATGAAAGAAAAGAACATACAGTCACTCTTATCTGCATTTGAGTATCTCACAAGCTCCCTCCCCCAAATGGTCACTTCAATGGCTCCAGATTGTCTACAAGCCAAGGACTTCACAGAGTTAAAGAACTGATCTCACTACACCAAATAAGACTTTTAATTCAGAATCTATTCAGGAAACAAGAAGATGTCTGAATTTATTTAGAGTCATGAAATAAATGAGTTGCCATCTCTCTCTCTCTCTCTCTCTCACTCACTTTCTCTCTCTCGAGTACCTTAAAACTATGTTCAGATATTGAAATTCATTTTCAGTACTACATGCTTTTGTTGTACTTGTATTTGTGTTTATTTAGTTAAAGGATTTAGTTTTATGTTACATTTCTCCAACATACTTCTTAAATCACAGAACATCACATTGTTATTTTATGATCCTTTAAGTTCACACAAAATCTATTTTGACAATCTACAACGATCTAAGCTTTTGTTTTACCTCTGTGATGTTTAGAATACTTACATTAATGTAAAAATAGATTTAGTTAAGTAAAGATCATCAGATTTCATAAGTGTTTTAGATGTTTAGATTTTGTGATAAATTCCTGTTAGACAACAAAAAAGATGATTTATTTGTGTAACATGGTTTATTTGTGCTAGCATGTCATACTGTGAATTTACTATGTGAAATTTCTATGTATCATGCTTTGACAATGAGAAATGAGTGGACTTAGTATAAGTATAGGTTATGTTTCTGTAATATCACAGAAATTAAGCTGCTCTAGGCTGCTGCCTGCCTTCATGACATCATCAGGAAAAGCTCCTATGAGAACAAAGCATGGGCGTGTTCTCACAACGCGCGAAGGGCTTTTCTCTTTAAAACTCCATGCAACCCATTGTTTTTGCTTTTTCTTGTGCTTTCTCTTATGCTCTTTGTTCCTGCTCTTCTGTTCCGGTTCTTTTCCCCAGACTTTCTTTTTATTCCTCTCTTTATTCTCTTTTCGCTCCGGGACTGCTCATGTCCCTCTCTACACCGCGTGGTGGCTTCTCTTCTCTTCTTGTCTCCTTTCTTCACCGCTGCTAAAACAACGACTAGCGGTTCTTTATTTTAAAGTAATCTCAAGTAACTTTATCAGCTGTTTTAAGAAGTTTGTACCTGAATCAGCGAGAGATGTTATCACTACCTCCACGTGATTTCATTCAAGTTATTCAGTTCTAGCTACTGTTAGTTCTCCAAGTTAGCTGCTCTGCTACGTGCCATCGGCTCCGCTGACCACGTTGGGTAAACTCCAGCACGGCAATCAGGTTCAAACTGAAGTTCAGCTCCAGCTGTTCGTCGAAAAGTGCGCTGATCTGGTTCCAAAGGAAGACCCGTTTGTTTGGATCCGTGACGACGGCTGTGAGTCAGAACATCCTACCCGAATCCTGAGGATTCTGAGAATCCTGCTCACCATACGATGACTTCACAAGATGTGACCAAGCTGCTGAGCGCCTGAGTCAAGACTGGCGATCCGACTTTCCCACATCATTGGAGTGACCAAGCCCAACGTAAGATCTTGTCTTTGCCGATGTTAAAGTGATGCAGCCTAACTACGTTATTTTCCCATTTCCATATCTTTCTTACCAACCATTTTCTATTTTCATAATTGCCGTACTAACTCCGTAAAGTAAAGCTAGACTCAGTCAACGTTAGAATAGGTTAGGATTTTATTTTGAAAATCCACCAGTTTTCCGTTGTCAAACCTGGTTTTCATTTCTCACATATCTACCTCATTTGTGTATTTTTATATTCCTCATCTGTAAATAAATGTTAACCTGTGCAGTAGTACTTTGTTTGCCTGTTTCAGTTCAGAGAAGAAATCACTGGATGAGTCAAAAACCATTACTTTTCAGGTTTGAGCCCGAATATTAAGTTAAGATCTGAGATTGAATATTAATTAAATAATCAAAATATTAAGTTTAAACGACTTAATTTTCCACATAACGTGAATGGTGTCCAATTTAAATAAGATTATTTCTTTATTGAAATTATGATCTTAACACTGCAACTTTGCATACCATTGCTTTACCTTAATTAATATTCATGTTATGCATATATATATATGCTACAGTTTATTCTATGAATGACCTATGTCTCTGCATCGTTCTCTATCCAAATAAACATCTAAAATAAAAAAATAAATAAATTCACGTGACTTAAATCTGATCAAATATATGCATCAAACGGGGGAATCAGAAATAAACTGGAGACTTCGTCCTTCTGCTGAGGTAACCAAAGGCTCCGTCATGAATGAAAAGGAGAGGTTCCTGCCATTCATATTTCGGCTCCTTTTTTGTTGTACAAGTTTATCCCCCTGAAAAAAACAGATTCTTTCGGCGCTATCGTTTCTGCCTCCAGAGCCGCTCTGCATCTGATAAACGTTTGCATAACCCAAACTCCAGCTCTGTCATGCAGGAAGAGGAGGCCTTGGCGCAGCCCGGCGAGCGTGCTGGGTATGATGAAACACCGAGCAACGCTGCCCGGCTGCACACAGCAACGGCAAGAACTCACAGCACCTGAGCAAAAAAAAAAAAAAAANAAAAAAAAAAAAAAAAAAACAGCAGGAAAAACATCTCCCAGTGACCCGAGTTCAGGAATCTGAGAACAATAATGAGCATTCTGTGGACTGACCTCAGGCGCACAAGAATGAGGAAAGGAGGGCTGGCTGCATGGCTGTGACACGGCCTTGGCATGCCGTGTGGAAAACGGGTATTTTGGCACTCTGAGCACACAAACACTCATCAGACACACAACATTCTCATGTAGTGGAACGGCTCATGTAACAAGCTGCAAATCACACAAACCTGCAGCGGCAGACGTCGTATTTACACTCCTGCAAATACACTGAATGTACCAGCTCTGAGGAATCAACTTCTGGAGCATTACGAGTAAACGCAAACGATCCTGAAAGTTTTCAGCCATAATAAATCTCGCTGACTTTGAGTCAAAGCAGCTGAGATTCAGGCAGAACAGCAGCTTCGTTTGCTTCACTGTTTCCATCGTGTCTCGTTGTGCGTCTGTGTCTCACACACATGACGTTCCTCCTCCAGCCTCCTTTATCTGATTAAAGCACATTTACACAATAAAATGCTTCTTTATGATCCAGCTGGATGGCTACGGACCAGACGTGCCTCCTGCCATCATTTACTGTGTGTTGATTCAACATCGGCTCGGTACAAAGGTCTCCACGCTCATAAACACAGTGGGTTCGTGGAGAGGCAACGAGGAACCGGGATAAACTGCACCGTCGCAACTACTGTGGGTCAACAAGCAGCGGTAACCCTCAGCTTTACATTTCAGCGTTTAGTCTGTGTGTACAAGATTCCACAGGAAAAGTGGATTCCAGCACAACTGCAGCGGCACAAAGGCCATATTGTCAAAGCAAACACGTGAGATTGCATTCACAGTGTTGTGAGATTAGCTCAAGTCATGTGGATTTTATGGAAAGCCGTCAGATTTTATGAGAAGCTAGTTCCTCCTGGTTACTGTACAAACCAAACCTGTTACAATACAAGTCCAGCCTTGTCCTGTCTAACCTGTATTAAAAATTAAAGGACCATACCACCCATTTTGCATGTTTGAGCCTAATATATTCAGTTTTCATACATGTTACGTTACTGACAATCATTTCCCAAAGGATAAAACCGTATTTCAGCTTTCCTGATATTTTGCTAAATCTCTTAATCTTTCAAAATCAAATATTCAAGTGATACACCCACCTTAAAAATCCATGTTTCTCCTGCTAATAGTTACACAGCCTTATGAAGTCACGGTCCTTTAAATTTTTCCATAAACGCAGGTCTTCTTTTGGGACTATATTTCCCGGTGGAGGCATACATTCACTCCACGCTTTTTAGTGAACTTAAAAAAAAACCAAACCTGAATACACGTCTTGTTGGTGATGATGGATTACCTATCCCAAGAACGTTTTAAGTATCAACAAGTTGATTTTAATAGCAGAATGAACCGAAACCAATGGAGGTCTGGAAGGTAGGAAAAACATTTTTAATTCACTGTTCCAGTAGTATGCTTTGGGAAATGATTGTCAGTAACGTTACATGTATGAAAATTAGGCTCAAACATGCAAAATGGCCGGTATGGTCCTTTAATACAATGCACTAGAACAGCCACGATGTACCCTCCTAAACACCTAAATCTAAAATCTCCTAAACTCCTAAATCTTATGCTACATTCTAATGTATAAAATAGAGGCCAATAAGGACCAATCTACTTTTACATGTATATTACTATATAATACTTTATTATAAGTAAATGCTAAGGTATTATTATATTTTATAATAAGAACTCACTTGTAGAATAACCTTACTTTACTTGGTGGTATTTGCTGTAAGATTCCTTACAAGTTTCCTGTAAACTCTGTTTTCCATAGTAACCAAGATTCATACTCTTCACTAACATGTGGCTGTGTGATGCAAATCTGGCGTCCTGATCAGACCTGCTAGAGGCCTCATTGTTTAAGAAAAAAAAAAAGAAACACTCCGGTGTGACAGCTCGGTAACGGAGGGATGGAGGCACCGAGAACGTGGAAAAAGTAAAGAAAGCAGGAGTCCATAGGAGGCTGGGATGGCTGTGTGTGTGGCCGAAAACAGCGAGGTGGAGACCGGGGAGCGAGCAGAGGAGAGCCGGTCTGTCTGGGAAGCCAATTTATCAAATTAAAGCTTGGGGGAAAAAAAAAAAAAAATCTCGGTGACGGGCAAAGCTCGGTTTCCCCTGGGAAATCTCTCGTTTTCCCCTTCATTAAAACAATTATTAACTTTAAAATAAAAGCCCAAAAAGCACCGTAAACGACCTGGATGCCCTCCTCGTCTCTCCTCTCCGCGTCCTTGGAGCTCCGGTTTCTGTAACGGTGACAGGAAGCCAAAGTGGCCCCGTCTGCCGCCCTCGCCTCGCCTCGCTCCCCGGCCATCCGGTGCGCGTCCACTACTATTCCCCACAAACANCCCTCGCCTCGCCTCGCTCCCCGGCCATCCGGTGCGCGTCCACTACTATTCCCCACAAACACGCAACCTGCCAAATCCATACCGGGAAAATCTACCGGTGCAGGAGAACATCTGGCACACCTGACACAGCTGGATGACAGCAGCCGCACGGAGCCGGTGCGGGGAAGCAGCGGGTGCCATGGTGGCAGCCAGCAGCGTGTCCCGCATGGCACGGCACGGCGAACAGCCGCACTTCCACAGCCTCTCCTTCATTTCACGTAGCACAATCACACTAAACGTATTTTATTTCAGTTTATTTTATTCTCGATTAAATGTAAAATTCTTACCCGAACAGCCGCCACGCGTCGCGGAGGATCCAGCCGAACAACGGGCTCCTTCAGCGCACAGACAACAATAAAAATGGGGCGCAGCTGGCAGTGCCACCGGATGTCCAATATTAATTGTTAATACGGCCGATTTATGCGCATGTGGATCGGCTTGAGCGCGCGTTACGTGCACGTCCGGGCCGCTGAGGGATCCACGCTGTCCGCCACTTTCTGAAATATTAAACTTGTTGAGAGGAATAAATCAAACGAGCAAGTTTCGTCTCCGTTTATCCACCTGCAGATGCTGCTGCTGCCGATCCCCAGCAGCGGGGCTCCGAGCTGATGTTCCGGCCCGAACCCGGGCGCATGTTCTGGGCTTTATACTAATATATAACTCAAAATTAAACTTTTTATTTAAGTAAAAAAAAAAAAAAAGGAGCAAGNTTAAAAAAAAAAAAAAAAAGTTAATCTTGTAATATGGCATTTAAAATATCCAAACCCCTTTTCCATGCACGTTTTTTGTATTCAAATCCACGTGAAAGTGGCCATTTTTATCACCAGGAACCGTTATAAAACAAGATTATTATCTTTGTTGTTTGTTAAATATGTTGGTAACTTGTTGATATAGAGAAATAGATATTTTGTGTAAAAGTAGATTTATGTATGTGGATTTATTGTTTAGGAGGCCGTGGAGGCATCCTACCTTCCGCGGTGTCCTCGGATGTCACCTCGGAGTTAAGGCTCCTCCGGACCGGGCTAAAATGTCGGCCTCGGCCTCTCCTGGTGGTTCCACGCACATCCACGGAGGAAAGACGCGCAGCGGCCCCGCAGAACTACTTCACCTCCGGCCACAAGTAAGTTAGCGGCGCGGAGCTGGCCTGTCTGGCGGANCAGAACTACTTCACCTCCGGCCACAAGTAAGTTAGCGGCGCGGAGCTGGCCTGTCTGGCGGATAAACGGGACAGAAAAGATGGTTGTAGGATTGTCTAACACCCTCCACCTCCTCCTCCACCTCCTCCTCCTCCCCTTTCACTTGTGCTGCCGTTTTGGNTTTTTTTTTTTTTTTTTTACCAACTTTTACAAACTGGAAGAGGAGACCGACTCTGGGCTGGACGTGAAGCCGCCCGCATGGCTCAGAAAAGCGGCCAGAAAGACTTTAACTACCGGCTTAGAAACACTTTGAATCCGCTTTTTTTTTTTTTTTTTTTTTTTTTGGAAAGAGAGATAAACAGAGAGAGAGAGAAAGAGGGCGTGGATCCGCCATGTGTTGCATATGGATCCTCTTTTGTTTGTTGTTTGGTCGCAGTGTTGTTGTTTGTTTGTACGCGTCACGGGCTTCGCGTTACGCACGCGGAGCTCCGGTAACACACGGAAAGGAGTTGTGAGACACTGACCTGCTCCAAATGGAAAGCGTATCCGCCGTAAAAACACTTTGAGCGGCTCAACTCGGCGGACCGGGGGCATTTGAGTTCACGTATAATCCCGTCAAACCGAGCGTCAATTCCCGCGAGGTTATGGAGCGACACACACACACACTTCCTTTGTCAGATTTCAATATAAGAGCCGCGTTCAACGGTGAAGTAGCATGGAGACCTAAAAACTGGCCTGGACTTCTGATTATTATTATTATTATTATTATTATTATTATTANTTTTTTACCCCAAGGCCAGCCTTAGACTTTCTGGGGCCCTAAGCAGAATCTGACTTGAGGCCCCTCACAGCAGCTCACCAATACTTTGTCCCTCATACAGGGAGAATGAAGTATTTATGCTATTATATGTGGTAATCATTGTAAAATCACATTAGAAACACTTCAGAAAACTGATGAGTTAATAATTTATTGAAGTTTGACCCCAGATAACTTACAGAAGCTGCAGTGATGAAAGAAGCAAATACTGCATATGGCTCGATACAAATTTTACATGTATTCATGTAGTTAAAGAAGCCAGTTTAGTTTCATGAAAGCACAGTAATGTAATAGTTGAACTGTTTTATTCATGCATTAGATTGTTGGCAGTTAGCCAAAACTTGCGCATTTTACACCCTACAAAGTGTGAGGAGCGAGCATCCCCCGCCCATACAGACTACATTACATATTTAATGTGATTGCTACCAGCAGTCACATTATTCACTATTATTATTATTATTATTATTATTATTTGACACTCAGCTAGTTCAATATACTTTAAGACAGCTCAGAGGCCAAAATGTGAAGCCTATGCAGGACATCATTCATAAATAAACAACAAAAAAGTCTTGCCTTGTTGCACGATGTTGAAGAAAATAAACAAAAACAAAACAAAACAAAAAAACAAAAACATCCACTTGATTTGTTTTATTTAATTTGGTAAATAAAATCATATCTGAGCTTTAAAAGCGCCATCAGCAGGATCTGAAGTGCTAATTTCCTGCATGTAGATCAGTGGGTTTTTTTTAACCATTACCCTCTTGTGTCAGTGTTGTGTTGCATCAGTTGCCAGACAGTCACAGACATGAGGTGGAGGTTAAATAAATTGTGCTGAAAATAATTGAATTCTGTCCATCATGGAAGGTTGTCCATTATCATTTGGGCTAAAAGCTCATTCTGGTGCTGATTACCAACCTGTCATTAGTTTTGTGGGTTTTTAATGTGTCTGCAGCCACTCAACTTCATCTTCTGCTGATGGCCAATAATAATAATAATAATAATAATAATAATAATAACAATATTTAAATAATGTATAATGTGTATATCTTTATCTGTACATATAATGTAGTACTTATACACACACACACACACACACATCTGAAACAGAAATATATATATATTTATTTATTTTTACATTTTTGATTGGTTAATTTTGTTGATTCCACATCACCATGGTGACTATGTCAAAGTAATTATTGAACCACTGGCTTAATTCAAGGGAAAAAACGAGGGAATTGACGTTACTGTACAAATATTTGGCTTCATGGATTTTTCACACGCAATTAGCAGCAACATAAAGCTATTTTTTTTTTTTATATCTATAATTTTATATTAACATTAAAATAAAATTCTGTAACGTGAAAGGTTTCCAGGTTTATTATGAAGGCGGTCTCCGTGTACTTCCGGTGTGGTGTTAGCTTACTGTTGCTAACTTGTCCCAGGTTAAGGACAGTGAAAGCGGATATGGTTTGTATGACGTCACAGGGGGGCGGGTTTACACGACCCGGGTTTAAGGACACCGGGAGGGTTAAAGCTGTAAACCCGCTGACCCCAGCAGGAAGCGGAGCACAGGAACCGCCATGATTAACAAGCTAACCGCCATTTTTCTTTTTTTTTCAAACGCAAGTCCTTTATTTCTGCAAACCACAAAAACACTGACTTATTAATGAATTATATTGTGATAAAACAAATTAAGTGTTCAATAAACAATAATAATCTTATGATTTTTTTTTTTACCTTACGTTAATTTTACCTGCTCCTTAATAAGTCTCAACAAACAAACAAACAAACAAACAAACAAACAAACAAACAAACAGGCTTTAACTGCATTTAACATTACATGAAGTATAGCATAAGTGTAAAATTAGCACAGTATAAAATAGATAGAAAATAGAAGATAATTTTAAACAAAATGGTTTATTTGCCAACTATTGTTTTACATTTTGATTTATTTTTATGACAAATACAAGTTGCAAATACTTTTAAATTGGTGATAATCTTTAGGTATGCTTTAAAAACCTACCTTTATTGGAATTAGGTTATTATTCTAATAGTGTTGCAGAAATATTAAATTTCTTTGTTTTGCATTAAAAAAAACAAAAACTGTTGCATTAAAGCAAAAAAATTCCACTTATTATTCCATTTACTAGCATCATAAAAATGCTCTCTTCTATGGAAACAACAACAACAACAACAAACAAACAAACAACGAAACAAAAAGGTTTTAACCAGATGTGACTCAGCAGTTTTCCTGGTGCTACATTCAAAGACAACCAGGATTTTGTGATTTCAGTAAGGGTTACACTGGATCTGTTTCCCAGTAGTTGTGCAAATTTTTTAGCAAATTTTCCAAAAGTTGGCAAACAAAAGCACAAATCAAACACCAATTACAAGAACAGCGAACTAAAACAAGTAACCGATTATCGTAAACTAACGTTATCCTGACAGCAATGCAAAAAATAAATAAATAAATAACACTTTGCAACATGTAGAAATTCTTGCATTTCTTTTAACATTTTTATGTGTACAAATCTAGAATTCACAACAGGGAGGTGGAGCTGTATCTGCTGGCTGCTACAAAGAAATCAAAAATCAAACAGGAAAATCTAAACTTTTATTAATACTGTTCAGTTCATTACTTTCCCATCCCTTTCTGTTTTCTTTTGACTTTGTCTTTTTCTGTTTGCCTTTACAGAAATGCTGCATTCAAGGGTCAGATTTCAAATAATCACAAGCAGTAAAAGTAAAGGCAGAACACATGAATTTTAGAATTTTACATTTTATTCCCTTATTTGATAAATTCCCATGAACAACATTTAGCCAGAGAATTCTTATGTGTGATGTTATATGAATAAAAGTGTTTTGCTTTTCTGAGTCATTACACAGTGATGACGTTAAGCCTCCTCAGCACTTTTTATAGGTCAGATGTCGTTTGTATTTCCATTAACGGATTTTCCCACTAGCACCTGAACGCAACATGTATGGATAATCATGTATCAACTGTATATGGAAGCAGCAAACATATTATAATGTTAATCCTAATCCTACATCTACCATTATTTAATCCTCAAAGTGCGGGTCCTTTAAAGGACCATACCGGTAATTTTACATGTTTAATAATAAATACGATTCATGAATGTTAAGTTACTGACAACCATTTTCCAAAACATAAAACGGTATTTTAGTTCTCTGTTATTTTACCTAATCCTCTTGTCTATCAAAATCAAATGTTCAGGCGATACATCCATATTAAAAATTCAGTGTTTCACTTTCAAACACTTTTGCACGATTCTCCTGGGACCATGTTCCCTGTGGAGATGTACATTTTCCTTCCATTGCACCAGTTACATAAAGTTACATCAACAAAAAATAATGTCTTGTTCGCTGTGATGGATTATTTATCTCAAGCATATTTCAAGTCTTTACAAGTTGATTTTTATAGCGAACTGGAATGAACTGAAAAAAATGAAAGGCAGGAAAAACAATTCTAAAATGTATCGCTCCAGTAGCATGTTTTGGAAACTGATTGGCAGCAATGTAACATGTATGCAGTTAAAGTATTTATTGGGCTTAAACATGTAAAATCCCTGGTAAATGAATATTTTCAGTGATGAACATTGTCAGTATTAAAAGTTAAGATTGACATCTGAAACAGGTAAGGTGAATTTACCTGCTCATGCCTGGTTAGACACGCCCACACAGTATAAGACTGTGTGGGCGTGTCTAACCAGGTGTGCATTGCAGGTGTTGCTGCTCAGGCATGATGTAGCCAACCAATCAGAACAAAGCAGGGTTTTCAGGAGGAAGCCATAAAGAGAGCTAACAGGGCTTTTTTTTTTTTTTTTTTTNTTTTTTTTTTTTTTTTTTTTACTCAGTGTGCACAGTGGTGCTGCAGAAAGGGAGAGTAGAAGTGGATCAGCACATGAAATCATTGCAAAGGTTTTAGCATCGACCCCAAATGAAATAAGATCATCCTTATAAGTTATGCCCCCATTCAGGTGAGATAAAATTTGAGGAAATTGCTCTTTTTCATCCTGGGAGGTATGAGGTGGAAAATAAACAGGTAATCTGACAATTTTTTTGTAATCCAGGGTAGTTCATTTAGAATTAAAGGACTATACCACCCATTTTGTGTGTTTGAGCCTAATATATACAATTTTCATACGTTTCCCAAAGGATAAAACCGTATTTCAGCTTTCCTGATATTTTGCTAAATCTCTTAATCTTTCAAAATCAAATATTCAAGTGATACACCCACCTTAAAAATCCATGTTTCTCCTGCTAATAGTTACACAGCCTTATGAAGTCACAGTCCTTTAAATTTTTCCATAAACGCAGGTCTTCTTTTGGGACTATATTCCCTGGTGGAGGCATACATTCACTCCACGCTTTTTATTGAGCTTAAATGCTAAAATTACAAAACTTCTAAAAAAAACCTGAATACACGTCTTGTTGGTGATGATGGATTACCTATCCCAAAAATGTTTACAGTATCAACAAGTTGATTTTAATTGCGTACCAGAATGAACTGAAATCAATGGAGGTCTGGAAGGTAGGAAAATCATTTTTAATTCACCGTTCCAGTAGTATGCTTTGGGAAATGANGGAGGTCTGGAAGGTAGGAAAATCATTTTTAATTCACCGTTCCAGTAGTATGCTTTGGGAAATGATTATCAGTAATGTTACACGTATGAAAACTGAATATATTAGGCTCAATCTTGCAAAATGGATGGTATGGTCCTTTAAACTTTTTCTCCCAAATGACCGTGGTAACACCTCTCCTATATTCCCGCATGTTCTCAAAAAAAAAAAAAAAAAAAAAAAAACTACCAGTAATTCTAAAGTAGTTTTTTTTTTTTTGTTTTTTGTTTTTTTAAACAGTTTTAGTTTCCTACACTGGTGAAAATCCTTTTTTCATGGGATTTTCCATCTAAACTAAAAACTTGCACTTTGGCACAAAAATGGTCAGAGTCAAATGAATAATATTGTAAAAATAAAGTGTCTTTATTTTTGACGTTTCTCCCTGCTGAAAGGGAAACACCTCTCACAGCTTCTTGTGCTAACGCAGTTGTGGCTTCTCAGGTCTTTGTTGCACAGCATAACATCTGCATGTGACAGACGCTGACGTTATGCTGCGTATGAATCACGCCAGTGAGCAGCGGCCTCGTCCTTGATCACCAAGGTAGCTTGATCAATCTGTCTCTGTCCCTCACAGATCCAGCAACACAGCTCCAGCTGCTTTTCTCCATCATTTTAGGTTTCGTTGGGATGAGACAGCCTTCCCTTTGGCAGAAAGTGAAAACTGTCACAAGCGAGTTTTAGATTTGAAGAACATGTCGCTGTCTTTATACGCTTGGATAAAACGTTTTTATGCATTCAGTGTGAGCGCCAAGGCTGCAGCAGCCAGAGACTTTAGATTGCACGTTTAAAGGGTTTGCACGTGGGTGGCATTTCCAGATAGGGAGCAAAGTGGATGTAGTGTCACAGGAAGTGGGTCCTGGACTCGTATTGGGTTTGCACGTTGTCCTTGTTTCTCTCTGGGTTTCCATTATTTTCCAAACAAATGTAGGTGGACTGGAAATGCCAGATTGTTCATTGTTGTGATTGATTTTTCTGTCTTTTCCCCCACCTACACCTCCCCTCCCCACCACCATGACTCTACATATTATAAGAGTGTATAGAGAGAAAATGGATGGATGAAAGCATAGGTTTGAAAATGGTCTAAAACTGTTCTGAAACTAGTCTAACTAGCCAGAGACGGGTCTCAATTTGACTAAAAACTGTTCTAACAGCAATTTGATCTAAAACTGCCCTGACACTGGTTTAAATTTGATCTAAAACCGATCTGACACTGGTTTAAATTTGATCTAAAACTGACCTGACACTGGTTTAAATTTGATTTAAAACTGACCTGACACTGGTTTAAATTTGATTTAAAACTGACCTGACATTGGTTTAAATCTGATCTAAAACTGATCTGACACTGGTTTAAATTTGATCTAAAACTGACCTGACACTGGTTTAAATTTGATTTAAAACTGACCTGACACTGGTTTAAATTTGATTTAAAACCGACCTGACACTGGTTTAAATTTGATTTAAAACTGACCTGACACTGGTTCAAATTTGGTCAAAAACCAGCCTGACTCTGGGCTAAATTAGAGATAATACTGGCCTTAGTCTGTTCAAAATTTGGTCTAAAACTTGCCTGAGTTTGATCTGAATTAGGACTAAAACTGAACTGAAACAGACCTAAGTCTGGTCTAAATCTGATCTAGAAGTGACCTGACGCAGGTCTAAACAGGTTTAAAACTGTCTTGAATCTGGTCTGAATTACAGTAGGTGTAAAACCGGCCTGTTTGTCTTCATTCTGGTCTAAATGTGATGCACAGCATGAACACTGTGAAACAGATGAGCTCGCACAGAAAAAAGTCCACAGAGCAACAGGGTCATACTAGACTTACTATATTTTTATTGGGTCTTTCACATGAGACAACGCCATCACATAAAGTATTTACTTCACATTAACACAGGGTCACACGGGATCCCCTCTCTGCTCAACACCACCGAGAATTAGATCTGTAAATTAGATTTTTGTTACCATGGTGATGCACTAAAAATCTATTTCTACCTCTCATCTCCATCCACAGTGCCAGGAATATTTTAACAGATAAACAGCAGCCAGTTACCATAAGAACTGAACAAGTCAGATTCATTAAAAAACCCGAGAATCTGTCATTGGGGTGCCTTCACACTCACTTCGCTTCGTTTGCCCGGGTGAGAACAAAGCCATTTGTTGCATGATAATTCATCGATACCGGTGTTTTCCACGCAAACCGCGGCGTGGTTTGTTAGACACGAGAATGTGGTGCAAATCCGAAACACAAGAGCTGTTGGGCACGAGGAGATGTTGAGATCTGCCAGCCTAGAAAGCTCGATGCAAGAAAATGAAGCGAGAGAAATGCACAGTTTGCTGGTGTTACCATCAATCCATGAGTTTTTCAGCGAGACATGCAGAGCTGAAGTTATAGATTTGTTTGAAGTCTCATCCAAAACCAGCATTTATAACTTCACAAGATCACAAGTTAGCAAAACTCAACAAGCCTCCAGTGGCCATCAAACCACAGCAGCGCCAAACTGAACCGCTTGTGTCAACAAATACAGGAAATGTCAAACTCTTCTTCCTGTGTATAGGAGCGTTAGCGTCCTTTAAATGAGAGATGCCGCCATCACAGCTACGGAGAGGACAGAGGGACGAGATACAACACAATTTGGTCTTTCTAAAAAGTAGCTGTATTTTGATTTTGATTATTTTTGGCTGAAGCAAAGTGGTTTTAGAAAGGGAGAGGGAGGGCGGGGGGAAGGGAAGGCAGCGGCTGTGGTGGCGGCTGGTGGGTGATTTGGGGCATCGCCGACTCTCTACTTCCTCTTTGAAACACTGTGAGGAGGCAAGTTCCTCAAACTGAACTCAGAGCAGCTTCAAATTTGTGTTTAAATTATTTTACAAAAGGGATGTGAGGCAGATTAGGATACCATTATCTGACCACTACGGGCAGCGGTCATGTAAATAAAGAACATGAAGCGAACACAGGAGGACTTTTAGGGGGACGTTTATCCAAAATCACCATTTCTTCAAATTTTCCAGTTAATCACTCAGTTAACTGCACGTTTAAAGGTGAATCAGGCTGCAGATGCATTTAACGCACGAACTTCCTCCATAATCAAATGCATGTGTGCTGATTTATTTTTGTTTTATTCTTGGTGCTGAACTAATCAACGGATTAGTTGATCGATTTTCATCACTTCAGTTATTTATCACGTACAGCACGAATGCCAAACATTATCGGTTCCTGCGTCTCTGTTGTGAGAATTTGCTTCTTTTTTTTTTTGTTTTATGTCGGTGTAAATCCAGTAAGATTTTTATTTCTGACTGGGATCTCATGATGTGCATTAACATTTTACACAACAAGGAAAGGACTCACTGAAAAATCCACCAATCAAAGATGATTAGTTTATACTTTGTTTATTCTAAATGCGATTAACATTATTTTACTGAGCGTTCGTTGTCTAAAGTATTATATTGTTAATTATGCCATGTTGGTCTGACATATCGGGGCACTGTTGAAACTTAATGTTAGCCAATCCAGACCTCGTTGACTGAAAAGGTCCTGAAAACATGAAAAATATATATTATTTTTTCATTGTATTTTTTGTTTTCCATTAAAGCACCATACAACTGATTTTGCATGTTTGAGCCTAATATATTCCATTTTCATAATGTAACATTACTAACAATCATTTCCAAAGCATACTACTGGAACGGTGAATTAAAAATGTTTTTCCTACCTTCCAGACCTCCATTGGTTTCAGTTCATTCTGCTATTAAAATCAACTTGTTGATACTGTAAACGTTCTTGGGATAGGTAATCCATCATCACCAACAAGACGTGTATTCAGGTTTTTTTAGAAGTTATGTAATTTTAGTGTTTAAGCTCAATAAAAAGCGTGGAGTGAATGTATGCCTCCACCGGGGAATATAGTCCCAAAAGAAGACCTGCGTTTATGGAAAAATTTAAAGGACCGTGACTTCATAAGGCTGTGTAACTATTAGCAGGAGAAACATGGATTTTTAAGGTGGGTGTATCACTTGAATATTTGATTTTGAAAGATTAAGAGATTTAGCAAAATATCAGTAAAGCTGAAATATGGTTTTATTCTTTGGTAAATGACTGTCAGTAATGTAACATGTATGAAAACTGAATATATTAGGCTCCAACATGCAAAATGGTGGTATGGTCCTTTAAATATTATATCCAACATATCAGGCATTGTTGAACTTTGCTTAAATATCCAATATTATCCAATAATGCAATCCAGACCTCGTCAGCTGAAAAGGTCTGAAATCTTTTTTTCACTGTATTTTTTTTATCTTTTCCCTTTAAAGTCAGAAATCTTCCTCGCTGTTGGTCGCTTTAGCTTAATTAGCGCTGACTATAACCGTTTCTGACGTGCAAACATTTAAATCTTCTACTAACGGCTTTAAATGGGAAACAGTGAAACCGAAGGCTCAGAGTGAGAGCGGCTGACATTTCATTGAGGAGGGTAAAGAGAGAGAAACGGGGCTGAGGAGGGCGATGGGATCACCATGGTAACGAGGAGCTCCGCGGAGGAGAGCGTGAGGGAGATTTCCAACAAAGTGGTCTTGAGTGGAGGAGGTCGCTCTTAAAAGTTACGAGAGTCCAAACACTTGTGGTGGTGAAGTCCACACACACACACACACACACACGCACACAAATAATGACATCACACACAGTCACAGTTACATAACGGGCCGTGTGGACACTGAGGTAATTACAGCTGACTTATATCAGCACCTACAGGCCAAAACAATAAATAATGCAAACGTTACAAATTCATGTTGTAACCTGATGACACAATCATAAACCAGAATCACAAACACAGCAAAGTAAAAATCAAGCAGTGATAGACTGCACGTTTCAAACGGATGATGTCATGCTTATCACAATTACTCATTCTCTGCACTGAAAGCAGAGGAGATAAAAGCTGCACGTGAACATCACACACACACTTCTTATTAATCCTTATGTTACTCAGCGGGTCAAACTACTAACGACACAGGAAGAACTTTAGTTTCCTCCTTCTTGTTCTTTTAAAACCAAAAATAATAAATTCTATATCTTAACTGTCAGATGCTTGACGATATTCTCAATACTTCCCAAAGATTTCAAATTAATCAAATAAATGGAAATTCGACGGCGACATGAGCAGCATTTTTTCAGTCATAAATACACCAAGTTATTCAACGTCTTTCATGAATTCATACGTTATGTTTATGGTGGGAGGGACCAAGTTCTGCTGGAATAAGACTGGGGTCCGCGGGGGGAGGGGCCACCTCACGAAGACCTGGGGGAGAGGGAGGGAGAGAGAGAGAGAGAGAGGAAAAGTAAGAAGGTGGGGCAGAGAGATGGGGAGGGAGAAACATGCAGAGACAGCAAGGCGTGAGAAATAGATGGGAGGAAATGGAAGGAAAAGAGAGAGAGAGGGAAAGAGACAGCAAGAGAGACGTTGGGGGAGAGAGATGGATTAAGAAAGGTGAAAAGAGCGCGGGAGGAAGAGAGAGAGAGAGAGACCGATGGTGAGAAAGCAATAGGAAGGGNGGGGGGGGGGGGGGTAAGAATGAGTGAGAGAATCGACAGATAAGAGAGCAAGAGCAATGGAAAATGGGGAGGGAGAGAGAGATTTACTTTTACACTTCAGGCATCAAAGCAGAATCATAAAGAACTTTAAAGGACCATACAAGTGGTTTTGCATGCTTGAACCTAATATATTCAGTTTTCATACACATAACATTACTGACAATCATTTCCAAAGCATACTGCTGGAACAGTGAATGAAAAATGTTTTTCCTACCTTCCAGACCTCCATTGGTTTCAGTTCATTCTGCTATTAAAATCAACTTGTTGATACTGTAAACGTTCTTGGGATAGGTAATCCATCATCACCAACAAGACGTGTATTCAGGTTTTTTTAGAAGTTATGTAATTTTAGTGTTTAAGCTCAATAAAAAGCGTGGAGTGAATGTATGCCTCCACCGGGGAATATAGTCCCAAAAGAAGACCTGCGTTTATGGAAAAATTTAAAGGACCGTGACTTCATAAGGCTGTGTAACTATTAGCAGGAGAAACATGGATTTTTAAGGTGGGTGTATCACTTGAATATTTGATTTTGAAAGATTAAGAGATTTAGCAAAATATCAGGAAAGCTGAAATATGGTTTTATCCTCTGGGAAATGATTGTCAGTAATGTAACATGTATGAAAACTGAATATATTAGGCTCAAACATGCAAAATGGGTGGTATGGTCCTTTAAAAGGTCCGTACAAGTGGTTTATGTTTGCATGTTTGAGCCTAATGCATATAACTAGAGTAGTACATTTTAGAATGTTTTTCCTACCTTCCAGGCTGCCATTGACTTCAGTTCATTCCAGTCCAACCTAAAAATCAACTTGTAGAGACTTGAAATATGCTTAAGATAAATAAAACCAAACGGCATTATTATTTTTTGTTAAAGTTACTTATTTAACTGATCCAACACGGAGCGGGACAGAAGAAAATAACAATAATTATAGCAACAGGCAAAATAAAATACAGTTTTATGGAAAACTGGAAAATTGTTGGCAGAAATGTAACATGTATGCAGGTAGTATTTAATCTCAAACATTCCAAACCACTGGTATGGTCCTTTAAATTTCCTGGCTCGCCAATATTGCAAACAATCAGTATTAATAATTATGAGTCATAAATGAAGCTCCATAGCCTCGGATCAGCTGAAAAAAAAAAAAATTCAAAACTCTTTCAGCAGCTCACGTTTCCACAGATTTCACGAATACTCACGCCTGAATAACACTTACGCTCCGTTTCCTTTCTGCCGCATTCTCAGAGAGAAACGTGGAGCGGCTTTTGATTTCATATATGTTCCGTTTTATTGTTCATTTTGTTCCCTTTCATTCAAATTAATGTTAAATAATACGTAAATAAATGCCAACAACTCCTTAAAAAAAGGTCAGCTAAACTCATTTATGCTACAATTCAGAGTTTTTTTTTTCTTTTTTTTTTTNGTTAAAAAAAAAAAAAAAAAAGGCAGCTAGAATCAGATACGCTCAAATCCGTTTTAGCTAAGTTCATATCTGGACAAAACTATTTCTGATCCCAAATATTTTGTGTTAATTAATCCTGTTTCTAATCAGCTAAAGTGATTAATTTTTTCATACAGTATAATATTATTTTGTAGCATCTGTTCATAAACAGTTTTTAATGTATTCCAAAACCTAGCCAAGGTAATGTTTCTGTTTATAGCAGCTGGTGTTTCTCATTTTTATTTTTTATTAATATGTTCAAAATAAATGGAGATCGGCTCCAAAGGAAACCAAGAAGCTTCTTCTTCTTCTTCTTCTTCCCTTTTTTGTCTTTTCTTTTTCTCATCCTTATTTTCTTCGTTTTTTCTTTTTTCTCCTTTTCTTTCTTCTTTTCCTTTTTCCTTTCTCTTTTCTTTTTATGCCTTATTTACTATACTTCTCTTTTTTTCTTTCTTTGTTTTCTTTTTCTCTTAATTATTTTTCCTTCTTTTTCTCTCTTCTTCTCATCTCCTCTCTTCTCTGATCTCTTCTTTTTTCTACCTCCTTTTTCTTCTTTCCCTCTTCCTTTTCTCTTTCTCTTTCCCTTCTTTTCTTTGTCTTATTTTTTTTCCTTTCTCTTTTCTTTTCTCTCCTCTTCTCTTTTCTTTTCTTCTCTCTTCATTTCCTTCTTTCTCTTTCTAGCTCATTTTTTTCTTCTCTCCCTCTTCGTATCTTTTTTCTTCTTTTCTCTTCCTCCTTTCTTTTCTTTTTTTTCTTCTCTTTCTTCTTTTCTTGTTTTCCCTTTTCTTCCTCTCTTTTCTCTCTCTTTTTTCCTCTCTTCTTCCACCTCCAAACATACCGCAGAGACAGAAACACCAGAATATCTACCAGTGCAGATTTCATGCCAATATGACTTGTGTGTCATAAATGACAAATTCATCATCATCGCCTGGCTTGCATCCAGACATTCCTAAGAACCGATCAGAGTGGCGATCATTCCATACATTTGCAAGCAGGTTAAAAACTTGATTATGCTAAAATTAAGGCAATAAATCCATTTTTTCAATATAAACACCATCAAATCAGTGTACATATGAGCCTTGCCTGCTACTCTTATCGTAATCCAATTACACAACATGGAATGCTATTAATTCTGTCTGCATACAATTTTACGTTACTGACAACTGATTTCCAAAACATAAAACCATATTTTAGTTTTCCTGTTATTTTTTTTTTTTTAAACTCCTAATGTTTCAAAATCAAATATTCAGGTGATACAAACACCTTAAAATTCAACGTTTCACCTGCTGACACATTTGCACGATTGTAGCAGGCACGGTCATTTTCAGTTCTTTGTAAAAGCCGTCTTCTCCTGGGACTATATTTCCTGGCGGAGACATACATCGTCTTCTGTGCAGTTCCGTGTTGGATGTTAATAAAGTTACTTGAAAAAAAAAAACCTAACAGACTTGTTGTTCACTGTGATGGATTATTTATCTCAAGTGTGTTTCAAGTCTCTACAAGTTGATTTGTGTAGTGCGCTGGAATGAACTGAAACCAATGGTCTGGAAGGTAGGAAAAACATCTGAAATTTACTGCTAACATAGTATATTTTGGGAAATAGTTGTCATTAATGTAATGTGTCTCTGGATTGTATGTATTGGACTCAAACATGCATGATCACTGGTATGGTCCTTTAACCCTTTAAAACCAGAGTGGTCCAGCATCCGGATGTAGCATCACAATGTTTTATAATCGCCATTTCTCATATTCGTATACAAATATCTACGGAAAGCTTACCTTCCCCTGAACAAAATGAACGCAAACATGACATTTTATGACCATGCGATCGTGAGATAAATGTAACTAAAACAAAGACAGCCTCTGAGCTAAATCGTAGCTTCATTGCTTCTTGATGACGTAACTTCCGAGGGCGGTTTAAATTTTAAAGTCCCTCTCCGTGACTTGATAGTAGAGTTGGATAGGATTTGATTAACGGGCCAGTGGCCCTATCAGCTTTTGTGTAGCCATGGCAACAGGCATCCCCGTGCATAAAATGTGCTAAAAGTTCAGTGACGGGCTCACGTCTCCTATATAAATTTCACAGTGTTTTATATTCACAGCAACGGTGCCAAACACCATAACTTTTTTTTTTCAGTATGTTCAATCATTCTTAATCCTTCAGCAATTACAGTTTACATACTTAGCAGCATCACAAAAGTTAATCCAAATAGCTGGGTTGTTGCGTTCCTGAAATAAACACTTTGAAAAACGTATAACTTGAAATAAAATCCTCTGTTCGCCTATATTTTTTAGTGTTTTTATTGTCATTGTTCAACCTGAGAATCTCTAAACTTGAAGCCAAACCATTTTCCTGAAAATTTAAAAGGTTTTCTGTCAGTTGGTANTGAGAATCTCTAAACTTGAAGCCAAACCATTTTCCTGAAAATTTAAAAGGTTTTCTGTCAGTTGGTAGAAAATAAATGACTCCCTTTATCATATGTTCAGTGTAATAAGCCTTTGCTTTTGGGTATACCATTTAGGCGAAAATTGCTCAGAAACACCTTATCGTGTATACTCGAGTATAAGATGAGTTTTTAGTACCAAATTTCACAAAGCAAATCGGGGGTCAGCTTATACATGAGAAATTCAAATTTGATCCCAGAGAAGGAAATCTGAGTGGAAATACTACCGATTACCACTACCCATGGAAAATAGTTTAAATCATACCTTGGAATGAGATATTTCCTGACTAAACATCTCATCAGCACATTTTGCGGTGGCCACTAAGCCCTGCTATGATTGTCAAAGAAAAAGAATGGGCCAATCAGAGATGACCTTATAAAAGCACTGTTTTATATTCTGGTACAGTATGGTACATTACACAGAGCAGGACTGGAATAAACTGTATGGTGATTCAGACGAGGAAGAGGAATCCAGAAAAGTTAATGTCAGTTACAGTAATCAGCTGTTTACTGGTACTGGCATGTCGATTCTTTTCAGAAAATCAGAGGAATACTATGACAATACCCAGAAAAACAAGTAATTTGCTAAAAAAAATAAATTGAGGGAACAACATCAGGGGGTCGGCTTATACGTGAGTATATACAGTAGATAGTAAAAGGTTAAAGAGCAATTTAGACCTTGTTTTAGGAAGGGAAAGGAAATCACGGCCTTTANTTTTTTTTTTTTTTTTTTTTTTTTTTTTTTTTTTTTTTTTTTTTTTTTTTTTTTTTTTTTTCATATTATCATTCATGTCAATTATAATAACTTTTAACTTTTCACTTTCATTGTTGTGTTTAGGAGAACAAACTCCAGTCAGGATCAGACAATCTAATGCAACTGAACAAAACATTTCCAACAACAAAAGGAACAAATCGCTTTTCACGCAGATCTTATTTCACCTACATGTCGTTTCCTGCTCTTGGAAGTACGGAAGAGGATTAAGGCCACTATAAAAAAAAGAAGACTTCTGAGATTAAAGTCAGAATTCTGGCAATAAAGTCACATGATTTCATTTTGGCTGCAATGTCAGACCTTGATGACTTGGTAAATCTGTATTTCAGGCTTTCTTTCAGTAACAAGGAAATACTTGTGATTTTAGCACATCAGCATGACAAAGTAATAAATGTCTGAACTTTAAAGAGGATTTGTAGAAGACTTGGTTTGTTCAGAAGAAAGAACCAGACTGATCTGCTTGAAGTTTTAGCTTTCATCCAACGTGAGATCACAACCACTGGACAGTTGCAGGGTTACCGCTGGATACATCTTTGTGCAGTTCAATTGGGATTTGTTGTATCACAGGATCTCAGAATTCTGACTTTTTTCTCAGACGTCTTCTTTTTTTTTTTTCAAGTGGCCCTAATCCTCTTCCATATGGAAGAAATTCTTCACATCACAGAAGAAATTGTTCACAGTAAATGAGGCCATCTAGTGGGAAAGAGGTACACTAACAGCTGCTGATGGTTAAAATATTTAAAACAAGTGCATAAGTGTTAGAAATAAGGTGTGTGTACCACTTGAACAATTGATTTTGAAAAAATAACAGGAAAACTAAAATACAGTTTTATATTTTGGAAATTGGTTGTCAGTAACGTANTTTTGAAAAAATAACAGGAAAACTAAAATACAGTTTTATATTTTGGAAATTGGTTGTCAGTAACGTAACATGTATGCAGGTTGTATGTATTAGGCTCAAATATGCACCGGTATGGTCCTTTAGGTTAGTATGTAAAATGCTATCATAACCAATAGGAATGATACTCAAAAAAAGAAAGTCCAGGTTGTGAGTAAACAGCATCACTTTGTGATATGACTCACTTTGTTTACTCCCAGAAGTAGCGCAGATACCATATAGTCTCATTCTTCAGCTGAGGGCCGAACAGAGGGTTGGTCTGAGCCAGGATGGCTATCAACCAACTGAGAGAGAGCGAGAGAGAGGTAAATAAGTATTATCACTAATGTTAGTAGTAATACAGCATGACCATAACAGCATTTGGTAATAATAGCAACGTAAGCAACAGTACTAGAAAATATTACAAGTAGTAGCAGTAGTGCAGTACATACTGTTGTAGCACAAATACTAAGAGTAGTAATAGTAGAACTACCAGAAATAAGCTAATAATATTAGCATCAGTCGTAATAGTAGTACCCAAAGTGGTAATAGTTGGACTGGTCCTATTAACTCTTATAGCTCTTTTAATTAGCTCTTGTATTAGCTCTTGTAGTTCTTGATTAGCTGTTGTATTAGCTCTNTTATAGCTCTTTTAATTAGCTCTTGTATTAGCTCTTGTAGTTCTTGATTAGCTGTTGTATTAGCTCTTGAATTAGATCTTATATTAGCTCTCGAAAATCTTGTATTATGTCTTGCATTAGCTCTTACCTCTTGTATCAGATCTTATATTAGCTCTCATATTAGCTCATATTAGCTCTCATAGCTCTTGTATTAGATCTTACATTAGCTCTCATATTAGCTCTTATATTAGCTCTCATAGCTCTTGTATTAGATCTTACATTAGCTCTCATATTAGCTCTTGTATTAGCTCTCGTAGCTCTTGTATTAGCTCTTGTAGCTCTTGTATTAGATCTTATATTAGCTCTTATATTAGCTCTCGTAGCTCTTGTATTAGCTCTTGTAGCTCTGGTATTAGATCTTATATTAGCTCTTGTATTAGATCTTATATTAGCTCTTATATTAGCTCTTGTAGCTCTTGTATTAGATCTTATATTAGCTCTTGTATTAGCTCTTGTAGCTCTGGTATTAGATCTTATATTAGCTCTTGTATTAGATCTTATATTAGCTCTCGTAGCTCTTGTATTAGCTCTTGTAGCTCTGGTATTAGATCTTATATTAGCTCTTGTATTAGATCTTATATTAGCTCTCGTAGCTCTTGTATTAGCTCTTGTAGCTCTGGTATTAGATATTATATTAGCTCTTGTATTAGCTCTTGTAGCTCTTGTATTAGATCTTATATTAGCTCTTATATTAGCTCTCATAGCTCTTGTATTAGCTCTTGTAGCTCTGGTATTAGATCTTATATTAGCTCTTGTATTAGATCTTATATTAGCTCTCGTAGTTCTTGTATTAGCTCTTGTAGCTCTGGTATTAGATCTTATATTAGCTCTTGTATTAGCTCTTATAGCTCTTGTATTAGATCTTATATTAGCTCTTATATTAGCTCTCGTAGCTCTTGTATTAGCTCTTGTAGCTCTGGTATTAGATCTTATATTAGCTCTTGTATTAGATCTTATATTAGCTCTCGTAGTTCTTGTATTAGCTCTTGTAGCTCTGGTATTAGATCTTATATTAGCTCTTGTATTAGCTCTTATAGCTCTTGTATTAGATCTTATATTAGCTCTTATATTAGCTCTCGTAGCTCTTGTATTAGCTCTTGAATTAGTTACAGTTGTGATGGTATGAAGCAGGAGAATAGTATTGTCCTGTCAGCAGTAGTAATTGCAGTAAAGGTAGCAGCAGTAAAAGTACTAAAATGAATAGTTGTTATTATTTTAAGGCTGCAAATATAGATTATTTTCATGACCAATTTATCGATCAATTTTTAAAAATCTCTTATTGTATAAAAATATCAAAATTAGTGACAAATGACCATCACAACCCCCCAATAAATAATTATTTATGTGTTTTACCTAAATGACATTTAAAATAAAAACATATTTACAATATTATGAAACGTATGTTATTATGAAGCAGGATATTTTCACATTTGACAATCTGAAACCAGCAAATGTTTAAATCAGTTATTTAAATCAATTTTACTTTAATCAATTATTAAAATGTAAATATAAAAATGTCATTAACTTTCTGTCAATTAACAAATTGGCTGGTTCATCACTAATGACCTTGTATTGTGTGAAAACACTGCAGCCATGGGTCATTCAGAAAGGTCAGAGGTCACGTTATGAATCTGTTGTGTTTTGGTAGAATTCAAACAAAAAAGTCAGCAGCAGCAGAGTTGCATCGACACACAGATTCAGTTTCTACTCACAACAAGTAGCAGCAGATGGCTGTGAGGATCAGACTGGTGACGATCACACTGAGAGAGAGAGAGAGAGAGAGAGATTAGGTTCAAACACCTGATTTCACACACTGAAATAAACTATCAGACAGCTATCAGTAGGAAAAGTACTCAAATCCTTTACTTGCAATATCACAACAGAACATTAAAATATAACAATAATGTTTTATTAAACACAAACAAGACATTGCTTCACAGAATCAATGGATCAATCAATTTAAAACACATATATCGCACTATCAAACAGCTAGTTTCAACTCACTAATCTACTAAAAGCTACTAAAGGAGAAGATGAAGGGGAAGAGTGGGAACATTAGAGGTCAGTAATAATAATTTGAGCTAAAAAAAAAAAAGCTTTTAGTTTGTCATTAGTCAACATTAAGATTTTAGAAATACTGAGGTCATCAGACCAACACCATTTCTCAGCTTATTCGATATATACACATAATATCACATAAATCTATTAAATAAGTACTAAGCATAATATCAAACGCTATTTGTGAAAAAAACAAACCAAAACAACAAAATCTTTTCTGGTATACTTATTTATCTCTTGCTGTTTTTTTTTTGTTTTTTTTTCTGACTTCCGGTAAAGATGCTGCGTTTGATGGATGAGAGGGACGCAGAATGACGCACGGGCCTCCATCATCCACACACACACACACACACACACACACACACATTCTCTTCAACTGTTTTAAAAAATACTATATAACAACTTTTAGGTTAAACACGTCCAGTGGGTTTAAAAAGGCTAAAATACACACAAAAGCGATAAGAGTAAATGGATACAATGAAATAGTCGCCATTATTTGCATTCATTTAATGGCAGCTAGCCACCTACCCCCGGTTTGGTCCTTTGGGCACTAAAAACGGAGCCACGACCCCGACCAGCCCCCATAACGTGGTGAAGCAGATCACCGGAAGGGCGAGAGAGTGAGAAACCATGACTTCTACCGACAGGAAACCGGAGCTACGGAAGAATTAATGTCAGAATTAAAGAGCATCAATGGCCGCTGAGCAAGCCCGTCGCTTCCGCTATGATCCCGCCCAGCAAAGCCGATGCGGCATTTGATTGGTGAAAAGCCGTGAAAGCGTTGATGCTGATTGGTTGAGAAGACTGCAGGTCAGTATTACAGTGGTAATGATTGGATGGACGTTTGTGACAGCGGGTTACAACATTTTTTCGGTTTTGTCCCAGCAGTTCATCCACTATCTGTGATCTTACGTCTTCAAATGAATAAATAAAAGAAAAAGAAATAATCAAAATAACGTAGAAGTGATTGAAATACGATAAACGCATAGTTTTTAGGTTTTGCATCTGTTGTGTGGTTTTCTGCGCGTCTCTGAACTGCCAGGAACTCAGTTTGCTGAAGGTCTGAGTGAAACTTAAAAAAAAAAAANCGCGTCTCTGAACTGCCAGGAACTCAGTTTGCTGAAGGTCTGAGTGAAACTTAAAAAAAAAAAAGAACATTACCTGTAAAAGCAGCAAACCTGCCTTGCTCCTATGTAAAGATCAGTAGCCCCACAAATAATAAATTACCCATAAAACAATGTATTGTTACTTTTACTTTTATCACATGCCAATATATGACTATATGACGCATGCCAATAAAAGACTGGAGAAGTCAGCAAAACAATAACCGTGGAAAAATGTCAGCCAAAGTCCTTGAATATTTTATCCCCATTTCACAAATATAGCCGTCATAATTATATTAAACATATCGTGTCATTTCATTTCTAATTTACCTATCCTCCACCCATCTATCCATTTTTACAAATCAGTTTATTGCTAGCCTATCCGCAGGAAAGAAAAAGGCACAGCAAGTTAACATCATCCTTAACAAAAATTGACAAATTACAGTTAGGTCATACATCTCTTTCCATCTCAAATAAGCGTACTATCGAATCTCAGTCTCAGAGATTCACACACATTCACACACATTCACACACATTCAAAACAGGTACATTTGCCTACTGTTTTTAAATTTCACCAGTGGATGTTAGCCACGTAATTTAATATAACTGTTAGAAAGCCTCTATAGTGAAAAATACACGAATTACTGAACGTCTGAGTACAGATAACTGCAAAAAATAAAAATAAATAAATAAATAAATAAATAAATAAAACAAACCATTTGACAGCTCATTAATACACGGGGGAAAACCTAAGTGACAACGAGTTTTAATTTGAAAGTGCAAATCGAAAGTCACAGTTAATTCTAACAGTGGATTTTATTTTGTAAAGGGATTACCGGATATGGTATATTTCGGCCTCAACGTCGCTTGACTCTTTCGGTAACCGGACAGGAGGCGGATAGCCCGGTGAGACACTCATGAACCAGCCTCACGGTTAGCCTGAAGGCTGAACCTTATGTCGCTGCAGCTGTACGTTATAAATTCAGAGTTTGTAACGGATGCTGCCCGGTAAACGCCGATGATGTTCACCAGAGATATCTGCCGGCTGCTCGGTTTTGGAGGCGGTGAGTTACCCGTTATTACAACTTTTCATTCCGGTTTTCATTTAGCTGTGATTCGTTTATCCCACAGCCGCTGTCAGGTTGTCATAAAAGCGACAGAACTAAAAGTGACATTTTATCTTATTTTTTAGAAATATTCGTCAAGATGTAGAAACACGGTCAACATGAAGTCTGAATTCATTTATGAGGTTGAAGCAGCTTGTCAGCCGCGTTTTCTGGTCCACCTTTAAGTGGGAAAACACCTGTAGGGGGCGCTGTTTTTCACTTTCCTTTTCAAACGCTGCCTTGTATGGAAAATATTAACTAAAGACAGAAATCTGTCTGTAGCACCAGCATCTCTAGAACCGGCACTGTATGAAGTTTAAATTCAGCAGGTTTGTTGCTAGACGTGCAGCGTCAGGTGTGAAGTTGTTTGGATGAGCGGTTCTCAAATTGAACTGTGCTGGTAAAAAGTAGTCCGTGCAGCAGCATACGCTCCGGCCCAGCGCCACGGTCTCAACCCGACCCCGTACAGCAAACAAGGCTAGCTCATGAGGACATGCAGAACTAAATGATGTCAGGCTGTGGCACACACCATGAAGTCCGACCCGGTCCGAACACGCATGTCTTGAACAGGCGCTGCACTGGTGAAACAAATATGGAAGATAAAATAAACAGCAGCTATGTGCGTATTGGAATGAAATATTATTCTAAAGGTTAAAATTTTAAGGGACTGCTGATGAAAATTAGCTCTAAGCTAACTCTGGCACAATATATCAAATGGCATAAACAATATTTAACAAAGAAACAAACAAACAAACAATAAATAAATAATATAAATAAATAAATAAAAGGTCTCCATTGAATTTAGAATTAAACTGGTATTTTCTCCTTTCTATTTCCAAATGCTCCAAATAATGCTACATTTACATTGTCAAGGTACTCAATTCTGGTTTGTTTTTCACATCTCTCGCACTTATTGGATATGCGTTTGTAACAAGGCATTTTCAAGTCCTTAAAAAAAAAAAAAAATTAAAAAATCCTTTACTTTATTGGCTAATTGATGAATCAGTTAATCTAAAAAAATAAATAAATTACATAGTAACCAAAAAAGGAAATGGTTGATTGGCCTTTTGAACAGCAGCAGGTGAAGTAAGAGTCTCTTATTTGGTTTCCATACGTTGTGTAGACATGACATGGCAGCAGGACGGAATTTAAACCAAAAACATTTGACTGGCCACAAGAATGTAAAGAAACTGGCATGGAAAATACCTCTGGCAACGCTCTAATGAAGGAGACATAAAACCATAAGTTAATATAGGATAGTACTGTACATATATTCAAGTATTTAAATATCCTGTGCCGCAGAAACACTATAGTGTAAATATTAGAGTAACTTTAGAAATTAATAACCTGACAGTGAAGAAAACTTATCTAAAAACTACAGTAATTAGACATGGTGCTCGTTTTGTAAAATCACGTCATACAGTCTGGCTCGATGAAATATTCATGTTGTACTCAAATATTAATCTCTGTATATGAACAGCGAGGAAAGTCAGCATCAGGATAAAATGTATGGTGTCCCATCAGGACAAAACGCATACAAGAGTCAAAACACAAACATTTAGGGAAATGACCAGTAGAAAAGAAAGTTGCTGCCAAACAAGACGATGCACCAGAAATGCTCCAGGCCACTAGGGGGAGTCATGAGCTCTGTTTGACTGAGCAGCAAAGGAAGGGAGAAAACACGACCCAGGCCCTGTTTGCACCTTGCATTAAAGTATGACCTCAGTATCCTGATGCGTAAGCTGACGACCTGCTGCGCTGTGACCAGAAGACGTTTTTGGTGGATTTTATCCGGTGATGCGTTGTTTTGACACCAGACTATTCGTCCCCTAGTGGAGATTTTTCTTTTTTCTTTTCTTTTCTTTTTTTTTTTTTTTTTNTTTTTTTTTTTTTTTTTTGCATGTGTTCTCCATTTTGGTTGGTGTCCTGGAGCTGTTTGTGACTGTTTTCAGTTTCGGGATGCGTTCCTCTTTATATTTGTGATTTCTCCTTTTGTATATCTTGTATTTTTGAGGCGTGTGGAGACTTGTGTGTGTGTGTGTGTGTGTGTGTGAGTTGCAAAATGTCGGCCTCAGTCCAGTTCCCATTTTCATCCAAAGGCAACGAAGCTGGACCTGGGTGCAGGCCAGTGGATGATAATGGTGACGTCTATGTCTTCCGTTCTGTCTGCGCTCATTTTGACGGTTGAGCCACTGGCATTTTCTTTAGTTTAGTCCACCATAGCTACACTTTGCATGCTGGAACAAGTTCCTATAGTCGCCGAGGGTTTAAAACTTTTTGGCTAATCTCACCTGCTCTGGCTTGCTAGCTGAAGCGGTTTCCCAGGGCTTGACCACTGTCGCATGTCAGTACTTGCACCCAGGGGCGGTGCTAGGGGTGGGCTTATGGGGCTTAAGCCCCAGATGTTTTCCACAAAGCCCTGAATCTTTTTTTTGTAATAGTGTGTTTTGAATTTTCTGTAGCGTTTTTGCAAATTATCCAAATTCATCACCAAGGTGGAACCACAGTGTTGTGAACGGATTGGCCGGACTGAATTTGTGTACGGAACGGACATAACCAAGCGCCACTGTTTAGATTGTTGTAAAGGGTTTTTGTTTAAAAAGAGTTTTAACTTCATGTAACTTGTTAAAAGTTGTAACATGATTCGTTACATTTCTTAAGCATTACTCAAAATTTATATTTAGCTTCGGTAGATATAAAATAGCTTTGGCTAGCTACCAAAGCTATTAGCTTTGGTAGCTAGCCAAAGCTACCTCATGCCTGGATTTTCCAGTGGAGATCTGGGCNCTATTAGCTTTGGTAGCTAGCCAAAGCTACCTCATGCCTGGATTTTCCAGTGGAGATCTGGGCTAAGGCCTGATCTCTACCGATCCTAGATCGACCTCTGCTTGGACCCACAGGTGAGAACTGAATGTCAAATGGGGACCAGAGTGGAGGACTGTGGTATGACTCGTAGGTCATAGGTCATAGATTTTAACCCTCTCTGACACCAAATATACCCAGATTTATTAGAATGTAGTAATGTCAGCTCTGTAGTTGTTGGAATATGTATGCTTCCATTTTTGACTGAGCTAGGCTAACAGTTTCCCCTCACCTCCAGTCATTATGCTAAGCTAAGCTAAACCTTTCCTGCTCTCTCTGTACCGGAAACACTGATGACTGATACTGATCTTCTCATCTGATTCTTGGTGTATTTATCCAAAATTTCCTTAAATATTGATATTTAAGGAAACTTTGCACACTGTGGATGTGGACTTGAACTCCAGTCACAGATTTTCATCTCAGATGGACATAAGTTGCAGCTAGGCTTTGACCGTGACCTCAGTGACTTGTAACATCAGTGTTCACTTTTTGGAATGTTTGACTTGAAACAACTTGATACTATTTCCAAAACCAAAGATTAAAAGTGATGAGAACGTTTGCAGTTATTCAGCTCCAGTCAAGTTGCAAACGGCAATGTCAGAGTCAAACAAAACAGCATAAATCTCATTTCACTGACATTTTAAGTTTTTCTAGTCATGGAAATGAGAATTTTTACCTAAGTAATAAATTTATATTTTAAAAAGAATCCATCATTTGTGTAGGTTGATATTAAATTTTGTATAGATGCATTAGGACTTCTTTAGGAATCAGAGCTCAAAGTTTAGGACTTGTGACTTGGACTTGTCTGTAATTGTGATTCGACCTGTCCTGATTTTCAGGATTCACATTGTGTGTCAGGTAGTTTGACTAACATTTAGAATTTGCTCCATTTTCCTGACTCGCTCATCATTATCAGCGGTCGATGCGAGCGTGTGTGTTGTTTGGCAATGTGGAAACACACAAATTCTCATAATGTCTGACGGGAAGCAGGAAAACAAGCTGATGAACATGATCCATGTTCTGATTATTGAGCTTTGGTCTCTGAAAATTTGGCTTTGTGATTAGTTACATCAGTGCAAATAAACTTCATATTCTCCTCTGTCTGCCTCATAATTCACTCAGTAGTCTTCCCAAGCGAAACATCCTTGTTAGCAGTGTTAGCGTAGCATCCTGTCCCAGAAGCAGCTGGGTCAGGCTGATCTGTCCTGATACTCCCATCCATTTGTTGCCATATTTGTCGGATCCTCCTCATTCCTGTCATATCATTTTTATCACACAGTTATAAAAAGTGTGTGTATGTGTGCGTGTGTGTGTGTTCTACCCTCAGCCGAGCTTTTCTAATAAAGAAGATGACCTCAAACACATATATTAAGAATTGTACAACACTCTAGATTCTATTAATTCAAGCAACTTCCTTTATAATGTTTTTTTTTTTTTTTTTTTNTTTTTTTTTTTTTTTTTTTGTAGCCAAGTTTTTACGTTTTTCTTCGTATAATGAACATGGACAGGAGATATTTGAGGTCATCACTTTACAAAATTGATAACAACAAACAGACAAAATAACTCTACTGACTCCAGAAAAATCAGTTGTACCATTAATAATAAAATGTTAAAGATTTGTGTAATTTGGTTTAATTTGGTTCAGTTTATTAATAAAATATTGTGCAGCTTTTTAATTTCTAAGTGTGATGGAGCTGCATGCGTGCGCAGAGTATTTAGGTTTGTATCTGTGGCTACGCTGCTTGTTGTCTGTGTGTTTCCTCACATGAATCATGCGTCGGCCTTTTTCTTCAGGGTTCTTATGGTCTTCTTTAGCTTTTTCATGCAGTTCTCAAAAGGTAAAGATGTGGTCACATGCCAGAGATACTTGGCTGGCATTTCACAGCTTTCGCACCCTCAAGGCTAAAGCTTCTCCACGTGTGGAGCAGCCAGAGTTTCACGTTGCTGCAGCTGATAAAGGGAATCTTATCAGCGGGCGGAGAGGGAAAATACACGAGGAAAGCTTCAGGTTGTAAGATAGAGAAATTCCATCCCAGCTCGGCCGATCTCCGTGCTTTGTTTCACATTAGACCTTGTGAGCTTTTGCTTTAAGAAACTTCACGGCAGAGTCTTCATGCAGCCTGACCTTTGCACGTAACCCTGACCTCTTGCTTCCTGCGGACAACAGAACAAATGTTTGTTTCTCCTCAGCTCTGAAACGAGCTGAACGCAGCAGCAGCAGTAACTCACACCGTTGTTATTCATGCATTCATTCATTCATTTATTTCAGACATAACACAGCAAAAAAAAAAAAAAAAAAANAAAAAAAAAAAAAAAAAAAAAGACAGTCAAAAAGAAAAAAAAAATTTGTCTGAAAACGAGTAGGATGAAGTATAACTTATCAACTCCTACCCGCTACATATTTCTGCAGCTCATCTCTATCGTTTCCTGCTTGTTTGATTACATTTATCAACTTAACGCTTATGCAGATATCAACAAAGATTTACAGATAAATATAAGCATATACAACCATATATTCATCTACACTGTAACATTATTTACTGACCCATATGCCTCATAATAAACATATATAAATACATATATACATACACACATATATACACCTACACATACACATATACATACATAAAAATAACCATAATCCAAAAAATAAATAAAAACAAAAAGGCACAACCCAAGAGGACCAAATACACATTTACTATTCCATACTACTATATNAAAACAAAAAGGCACAACCCAAGAGGACCAAATACACATTTACTATTCCATACTACTATATTTTTCAGGCAGTCTTTTTTTTTATACATTTTCTTAAACTGATTCATAGTTGTACTCTTTTTAACTTTATCGTCTAAACAATTCCATAAATTTACCCCACAAACTGAAATACAGCTGCTCTTTAAAGTGGTATGAGCAAACTGCTTCCTAAATTTAACATTTCCTCTTGATTCATAACATTCTGTCTCACTTGTGAACAGTCGCTGTATGTTAGCAGGAGGTAACTTATTGTTCGCTTTAGACATTAAACATTATTTGTGCAATTTTAAATTCCACTAAATCAATAAATTTCAAATTTTGTGCTTTGGAAAACAGTGCATTGGTGTGCTCATTATATCAAACATTATATACTATTCTAATAGCTTTTTTTTTTTTTTGTAATATGCGTACCGGATATATTTAATTATTATATGTGTTAGCCCACACCTCTGCACAGTAGGTCAAATAAGGTAAAAACAATGAACAGTATAATGTATATGAGGTTTTATCATTCAAAATATGCCTTGTTCTTCGCAGGATTGCAACACTCCTTACCGACTTTGTTCATATATATTTTATATGAGGTTTCCAACAGAGTTTATGATCTAATATCACTCCAAGAAATGTATTTTCATACACTCTTTCAATATTAATATGTTCTACGATTTCCAAAAAGCATAAATTTAGGTGGGTTTTTTTTTTTTTTTCNGGGTTTTTTTTTTTTTTTCAGATTTAAGGATAATTTATTTCTGTCAAACCATCTTTGTATTTTGGTCATTTCTGTTTTAACCTTCCTCAGAAGCAACTCAGAATTATCATCTGAACAAAAACAAACTTGTATCGTCTGCAAACAGAACAAATTTCAGTTCCCTTGAAACTTTACACAAATCATTTATATATATCTTATAAACAGTTTTGGTCCTAACACTGACCCTTGTGGGACACCACATGTTATATCCAACAGACTTGATTTTTGTTCTCCAATCTGCACCAATTGTTGTCTGTTAATGTAACTTTTCAACCAGTTCAACACAACTCCTCTAATGCGTTATCTTTCCATTTTAGTATTCTATGATTTATGGTATCAAATGCTTTTTTAAGATCAACAAAAACACCAACTGTAAACTTCTCTTATTCAAACTTAAAACATATTTCTCACTGATGACTAATTGTCTGAGCTGTTCCCTTTGCATGAATGCAAACTCTTGCTGCATTTGTTTTTCCCTTTTTTTTTTTTACGAGCTGCCAAAAGTTCATAAATTTGGGTTTATGATGTAAAACATGCTCAGCAGTTTGCAAAGAACATCAGTCACAGGCTGCTTCTGATTTATGATCCTACAACACAATCAGTGATCATTTTTCCTCTCTGAGAAAGATTGTAGTTCTCAAACTTTATGTTTTTTCCCCGAAAATTGAACAAATTAGAAATTATGACCTGCAGAGCCCGTTTTCACTGCACATCTTCTTGTGCTATCATTCAAGTAATTTCTATTACCTGCACACAATGGCAGTTTTGTTCAGTGAAATTAGATAATAAAAAGAAGCTCAAATTAAATGAAATCATCGAGGGCATCTTCAGCACATACACATACACACAAACTCCTGTTCTTAAATACTGTGAGCGATTATTACCTTGCAGCCATTTTCCATTTCCATTTGTGACATTCTGTCACTTTTCTATTAGCTTTAGAGATCCCATGTTTCCACTTAGCATCAGAACTTACACTTAATACATTTAAAATGCAGTTAAAATGTTTGCTTTTGAACTGATCCTAACCGTTTGTCGATATGACTGTCATCCCTTTATCTTGCTGTTTCCTGCCTTAGTCCCTACCTCACTTGACTTCCTGTGCCTGTTGTGTTTTCAATTTTTTAGATAATCTTTACTCAATTTAACAAGTTTATCTCTGAGTTGAGATTCTAAGTCCACTTGATAAACCTTTATAGATATTTTTTTTTGTCCCTCCTGCACATTATGTCCTGATGCTTATTTTTAACTAGCACTACGTTTAGCAGATTATCATATTTATTTCTGTTGCCATTCTTAACTGTTGTTGTGTGCAAATAAATAAATATAGTTAAAAAAAAAAAAATTTATAAGTCTTTGCAGACGACTGAAGGAAATATTTACCTCTGAGCGTCACGCATACCTATGATTTGTACATGGTGTCACAAGTGAAGTCTCATATTATTTTTATTATCTGCCTCCAGGCAAAGAAAGTGTCAATAACGATAACAGTAATAATAACTTTATTTATATAGCGCCTTTAAAAACAGAGTTTACAAAGTGCTTTGACAGACAAAGCAATGCAATATAACAGCAGAAAGCCAAACAGACAGGCAAAACAAGAGCAGGACAAGTTCAGGAAAAGTTCAGTTAAGCTACCGTTACTGTAAAACAAGGACACAAGTGATAGACAAGGGAATAGGTAAAAACTAAAATAGAAAATAAAAAGTTAAAAAAAATTAAATAAAAGCCAATAAAACACTAATAAGTAAGTAAATAAATAAATAAACAGCAAATACATAAATACAGATAAGACAATAAAAGCAATACAAAGGACAATAGAAGGACGACATCACATAAAAGCAAGTCTATAAAAATGGGTTTTAAGAAGAGATTTAAAAGAAGGCAGTGAGTGGTGGAGCACTCCAGACCTGTCACACCAATAAATCCAACTGGGGCCTCCAATTAATCCAAATAACATCGGAGGAAATTTCAATCTACGCATATGTGGAAATCAACTACAAAACGTCATCTACCCTGTACAAAACACTAAGAGATGCTGCACACACACACACACACACATAACTTTAAAACATTAAAGCTGACAGGACAGGAATTAAATGTTTTTAAGGTTTACCAGTTTACAGGTTTACCTTCCCATATCACGTGCACACATAATATATCATCTCATTTATTTACTTATTTATTTATTTATATGGGACAATGCACATTAATTAACATTGCAATAAACTATTGCCAATGTAACTGTGCCGTGGTTAGCTAAACAGCTATTTTGCAGCCTTAGTAATTAGAATGAAAACCAATAATGATGATATCATCAACAACAGTAATAAAAATATATATAAAAAGCAAATCTTAATACATTTTAGTTCATCCAAGTTAATGGATGAACTGGTTAAAGGTCTTAACTGGTCCATGGTTAAAGTTTCAACCAAACTTTAACTTGAGTTAAAAAAAAAAAAAAAAAAAACACTATACATGGAGCAGTTCTTAATTTGCAGAGGGAGCGTTTTTCAAAATCTTGTTGCTCTATTAGACAAAGCTGACAGCCCAACTTTGAATGATGCTATACTATCGTTTCTGCTAACTGCTCTCATTCTCCCAGAGTCTCTGTCCATAGGCTCAACGGCTTAATGTGTGTCCCTTTGTGTGTGTGTGTGTGTGTGTGTGTGTGTGTGTTCAGATGGGCCAGGTGAGGAGGAGATGGAGATTCAGAGCGACGCTCCTGGACGGACAGATAAAGGAAAAGACAAAAGCTCAGCACAGGTAAGCAAACACAGAGAAATCTTACTTTTCTTATAACTATGGCTCACTTTTCACTCCGTTATAGAAACAAAACTACACACCGTTTCTCCAAAATATCTAAATATTGCAATTGTTTTTCCTACCTTCCAGACCGTCATTGGTTTCAGTTCATTCCAGTACGATAAAAAAAAATCAACTTGTAGAGACTTAAGATGAACGCAGCGAACGTGATATCCATTAAATTTTCTGTCAAAGTAACTTTATTTAACCGCTCAAACATGGAGCATCACTGAAGAAGATATATGTCTCCGCTGGGAAATATAGTCCCAGGAGAAGACAGCTTTAACAGACAAATTAAAACAACCTCCTTCTTCATTCAGCATTCAGACAATATGCTAACAGGTGAAACATTGAATTTTAAGTTTAATTTAACTTTAATTTTAAGATTACGTGAACATTTGATTTAGAAAGATTAGGGAATTTGGCAAAAGAATAGGAAAACTAAAATACGGTTTTATGTTTTGAAAATTGGTTGTCAGTAGCATGTATGCGGGTCGTATTTATTGAGCTCATACGTGCAAAATCACCAGTATGGTCCTTTAATAGTAAAATTGTTATGAAAGAAACCTCAACTTCCTCTGAAAGAAAAAAAAACCATTTACTTTAATTGTGTGTATGTGTGTGTGTGTGTGTGTGTGTGAGACAGCAGGCCATGCTGAGNCATTTACTTTAATTGTGTGTATGTGTGTGTGTGTGTGTGTGTGTGAGACAGCAGGCCATGCTGAGTGGTGAGGAGGGTCTGGGTGAGGACAAGAGAACAAGACAAAGAGCAGAGAGGAGGCGAGCCAAAAAGAAAGTGAGTAAAAAGAGATCACATGACTAACATTAACTTATTTTACCTTCATTTCCACAAAATTCCTGTGCAGCATAATTTACAGTTCTGCCTTCATATTTTCACATTTCTCATTGATGGTCTTTAACTTGTTAAAGATGGAGTTAGCTGACTTAAAAACGGCTCCGTACCTGTTCTCACACCTGTTTTAATGTGTTACTGCACCTCTTTTTTTTTTTTTTNTTTTTTTTTTTTTTTACTCATCTGCCCAACTGTTTTCAAACTGGCGTCCATACATTATTCCATACCTTATTCTATCCATTAGTCCATACATTATTCTATACATTAGTCCTTGCGTTATTCTATACATTACTCATACATTATTTATTATATTATTCCATACATTATTCCATACCTTATTCTATACATTATTCCATACATTATTCTATACATTACTCATACATTATTTGTTATATTATTCTATACATTATTCAATACATCATTTTATACATTAGTCCATACATTATTCCATACATTATTCTATACATTAGTCCATACATTATTCCTTGCATTATCCTATACATTACTCATACATTATTAGTCCATACATTATTCTGTACTCTATATTCTATAATCTCTATTAGTCCATACATTATTCCTTACATTATTCTATACATTACTCCATACATTATTTGTTATATTATTCTATATATTAGTCCATCTATTATTCTGTACATTATTCCTTACATTATTCTATACATTAGTCCATTGCATGATTCTATACATTAGGCCATACATTATTCTATACATTATTCCTTACATTATTCTATACATTAGTCCATACATGATTCTATACATTAGGCCATACATTATTCTATACATTATTCCTTACATTATTCTATACATTAGTCCATACATTGATCCATATGTTAATTCATACATTATTCCGTATGTTATTCTATACATTAATCCATACTTTATTCCTTACATTATTCTATACATCAGTCCATACATTGATCCATACCTTAATTCATACATTATTCCATATGTTATTCTATACATTAGTCCATACTTTATTCTATACATTAGTCCATATAGTATTCTATACATTAGTCCATACTTTATTCCTTACATTATTCTATACAGCAGTCCATACATTGATCCATACCTTAATTCATACATTATTCCATACATTCATCCATACTTTAGTCCATGGCATTCATTTTTCCATACATTAGTCCGTAAATTATTCCATACTTTATTCCGTACATTAATCGATACATTATTCCTTACACTATTCCAAATTATTCCATACATTAGTCCATACTTTATTCCATAAATTATTCCATATATTAGTCCATACATTAGTCAATACATTAGTCCATACATTGTTCCATACATTATTCCACAGCCTCCATCTCATGGTCTCCTTTCAGAGGCAGAAGGAACGGAAAAAGCTGGAGAAGGAGGAGAGGATGGAGGATTCTCCAGAGCAAGTGAGATCTGAACACATCACTTTTTTTCCCTTTTTTATTTGTATTTGACTAGAGTTTACTAGAAATCTTCAAGGATCCAAAATTTTGTATCCACCCTGATACAGACCCTTGGAAAATCTACTCAGACCCGACATGCGCTTTGAAAGTAAGAATCCTGAAAAGGATAATTAGGCTTGATCAAAAATGTGGACCTTAACAGAGAGAGAACAGCAACAGTGGCAGCAGCATGATGTGCTGCCAATTAAAAAAGCAGCTGTTCTTTCCTTCTTCCTCCTCACAGTGGCAAAAAAACGCCTCCATTTTTCCTGCACTCCATGCTCTACTCCAGGGGCTACCCTGGACAACTTGAATTGTCTTCATCGTTATGGCTCTGTGGAGCAATCCGATTTTATTTTTGGCTCTCTTAGTCTCGGTAGTTTGCTACCCCTGCTCTAGTCTTACATTAGACCAGATTCATAAATGATAGCACAGGGTTTACCATGTCAATATTGGCAAATACAGCTATGTTCCCTCATTCATAATTCAATTCATTTCAATTCAATTCAAAAATACTTTATTAGTCCCTCAAGGGGCAATTTAAAAGCATGTAGGCTGACAAACCACAACATGAATTGACAGACTTCATACAGAACACGAAATACAGTAGAAGACAAAAACCTACAAGTGCACAGTGCGGGCAATAGGATTTAAAAGCCTAATAAATACAGATACAAAAATTAAAATGCTAATATAAATATATATGTCTGTATATCTATCTATATATAGATATATATATATTTATATATATAGATATCTATCTATATAGATAGATATCTATATAGATAGATATCGATATCTATCTATATATATAGATCTATATATATATATAAACGGAGACAAGAAAAATACAAACATTAAAACAAGTTGTTTGCACCCATGCGCCACAGGTTGCCACACGAGCAGTGCCCCGGAAGTCATATAAATAAATAATAAAAAAAAACACCTTTTTAAACAACAATTTTTTCTTTTTCGTTTCTTTTTTCTTTTTCCTTGTTTTTCTTTTTTGTTTTTCCCCCTTTTTTCTTCTTTTTTCTTTCTTTTGTCTTTCTTTTTTCTTTTTTCTTTCATTTTTCTTTTTCCTCTTTTTTGTCTTTTTTCTCTTTTTTCTTAACTTTTTTCTTTCTTTTTTCTCCTTTTTTCTTTCTTTTTCTTTTTCTTTTTTTAAATATTTTATTTAGAACTTTTAGAACATTCTTGAACAAACATACACATGGAGGAAACAAATAATAAAACACCCCCAACTTCTAACCCACCCACAAAACACACAAAGTACAGGACAAAGTAAAAAGAATTAAAAAAAATCAAACTGGAATACCAGAATAATTGTGAATTGCAAGTTGGGTATGTTGAGGGGATTTTCACACGTCAGGGCAGTCTGTGCCATAAACGTGTCCATCAGAGCCAAATTTATCCTGAAATCAGGGGAATCAGCACTCAGTCAGTGTTGGGCAACCAGCTGATACTCAGTGTTAAAACAAAAGAGAAAAAGAAATACAAATAGTGGTTAAAAAAAAAAAAAGAAAGAAAAGAAAAAGAAAAGTGGTGAGAGTCATTCAGATGCACTGTGAAGAACATTCTTAGACACGGTTTTATTGTGAACATGGCTGGCTTACACCATCTTCCCTTTTCCTAACATGATCTACGAAGGGCCCCTAGATCTTTACAAGCCTTGAGTAAGTATTGGATAAGGATCTTATCTTTTCCAGATATAAACAGGAAACCATATCATTAAGCCATTTCTTAAAGCGGGAAAGGCTGATTTCCACTCCCTCAAGATGTGTCTTTTAGTTCTTACCATGCCAGACACAAGCTGAGGCTTTCTCAGAGCCAGCAGCAGGCAGTCAGGGCCAGCAAAACCTTCTCTGCTGGCTAGAGATTGTCAGAATCATCAAACTATGTTTTTATAATTTAATATATATTTTAATTAATGCTATCTGTATTTTACAAAGCTCGTTCCCATCAGTTTTGTTATTAACGTCACTTCATCGCTATGGTACTCTCTCCCTCAGTTGCGCTGATTCCAGTGTAGCTCATATAAATTAGAGCTTTTATCCAATCAGATTTTCCACCTGTGCTGTCTCTGGGTAAAAAAATCTAGCCTCAGGCCTTCATCCATCCATTTCCTAAGCTCGTTTGTCCTGTTGAGGGTCACGGGGGGGCTGGAGCCTATCCCAGTGGTCATAGGGCGAGAGGCAGGGTACACCCTGGACAGATCACCAGTCTATCGCAGGGCTGACACAGAGAGACAAACACATTCACACTCACAGGCAATTTAGAGTTCCCAATTCACCTGACATGCATGTCTTTGGAGGTGGGAGGAAGCCGGAGCACCCGGAGGGAACCCACGCGGACACGGAGAGAACATGCAAACTCCATACAGAAAGGCCCTGCCCCGGCTGGGAATCAAACCCAGGACCTTCTTGCTGTGAGGCAACAGCACTAACCACTGCGCCACCGTGCCAACCCTGAGGCCTTCAGCATCTCAGTGAATCCCTTCTGCTATTCAAGCAAATGGGACGATGTTGTTGATTGTCATATTCTTTAACCAATCAGATTTCGAGTTTGCCATGTTATGCGTATTCTTTTACATGTCAGGGCCTTCTAGCTGGCCTTAGCCTACGTCATCAGAGTACAGCATTATGCTAACAGCTAAACAGCCTGCCAAAAATTCATCAGAAGANCGTCATCAGAGTACAGCATTATGCTAACAGCTAAACAGCCTGCCAAAAATTCATCAGAAGAAGAAGAGAGCCGGTTAGCTTAGCTAACTCAAGTAAAGCTGGCTAGCACATAACGTAGCATTAATGTTTATTTAAACTTTCTTGACGTTTAGATTTTTAGATGTTAGATTTTTTGTTTAGATTTTTACTTAGTCCTGTTGTTTTTTTAACGCACAATGGCTGAAGGAGGAGAAGAAATTTATTAACTGACAACACTTTTTTTTTCACATTTTGGAACTGAAACACACTGATAATGTACAGCCGTGTGGTTAAACTCTTTCTAAAGACAGAAAGGAGGATGGACTTTGTCTTCAGATGATGAGCAGCTTTGGTAAGTCTGATGGATTTTTATGTGGCTGGAATCTGTGGAGAAGCCTGTTGAATCTGATTGTGTTATTTGTGTTTTACAGCATTTTTGCTTACTTGCTGGTCGTATGAGTAAATGTGATGGTTGTTGTGAGTTTGTTCTTGTTTCTTTGGTAATGACACTGATTTAGGCTATGCCATGTTTATATGTGATGCAGCATCCTGTCGTAACACGTAATAATGCTACATCCTATTCATGTCTCTGCTGTTAGTGTGTTGTAACTGTCATAGGTGTTGATCCTCATGTTAAATCACTTTATTCCACTAGATAAAGGTTACTGTCACTGTGAATATGGGCTGGTTACGTCTAATAACAGCAGCATATAGTCCTAGTGTCATGCTGAGGTTATTAGAAGGTGGTTTAATTGCAGGAGGATAGCTCTGAAGGCCTCAGTGTAAAATACACAGCCTGCCACTGCTCAGAGCAACCTATGATGGCCAGCTATCAGGGCTGATCTGTGCCAGCTATCAGACTAAATAGTTGAAATATTTCTTCTCAAAATTTGTGAAACTTGAGACAGCACCAAAACAGATGACCCAGGTTTCCATCTCCTGATTTACATTGATGAGGTGGGAGAGACAGATGGGTAGATGCTGTTCAGCTGCTTTTTGAGAAATGTAGACGGTTCATAACCTTTAATTAAGCTGAAGTCGAGCGTTAATGGGGCAAAGCTGAATTCTGTCAAGCCCTTCTTCCATAGCCCATCCGATATCTCAACACCAGTTCCTCTGCTCCATGACTCCTTAAGATACAAGCGCCTTTTACCGGCATCTTTTACCATTTGCCCTATAAGAGGCGTTGCTATGATACTTCCTTATTTACCAACAGCAAAGCGCTGCATGTTAACATCCAGGAGAAGCAGTTATTTTCCTGTTATTCCTTGTGTATCTCTAAGAGCAAACATCTCGTCTCTTTTTCTCTCCACACCGACCGAGAGAGAGAGAGAGAGAGAGAGAGAGAGAGAGAGAGAGAGTTGGGTTGGGGTGGGGCAGAAAATCTCCATTATTATTTATTTATTTATTTTGTTTTGTTTTATTTAACGTGTGACCTTTGACCGTGAGAATGACATTTTATTGGCCCGTCTTCATCAAAGTTCTCCATCCCTGCATCTTAGTTGATGGTGAACCTGTTGGACTATGATACTGTAGTGGTTGGTGGACAAGTATCACTATGATTGTGCAGGGATAATGAAGAGAGGACCTTCCTGCTCAGTGGAAAAATCAACCTGATCAAACCCGGTAAAGAACTTGTCGGCCTCGTTTGGATTAAAGACATTCTCAGCAGGCTGGTCGTGGGCGGTGCCACCAGTTTGATAGGAGGATGATGCTGGATCGGCGCCGAAGATGAAGAGTGATGTCTTACACAAAATGTAGACTCCCTCTTATACTGAGGTAGACACGTCCATCTGGTTCTCATTACCACACAGAACAGCCATATCATTCATATAGAGGTCAGAGGTCATGTCTGCTCCACATCTGCAGTATGAACTGCAGCTCAGAGGAAACATTCCTCAGAGTAAAGACAATAAATGCTATTCTACAGAATCAAAAATCCATCGAGCTTCACGTGATTCCACATGGCTTTACTGTTGCTGTCCTGATAATTCCTCTCCATTTTTATCCTGTAATTTCTAGTTTTCTTAAGGTCTTTCTGTGCATTTCAAACGTTTCCCTTTTAGAAAAAGCTGTTTTTCCCTGTTTTTAAAACAATTTTAACAGCCATTGTTACCCAGGGCTTGTTGTTGGGATTTAAATTTAACAGTTTTACAAGGAATTATAGAGTCAACACTGAAATTTGTATAACATATCTGCATTATTATCCTTATAGAAAACAGACCAATCAGTGCATTGAAAGCATCACAGACTTCCTCAGATAGACACGCTGATTTAGTTGTGATATGATGGAGTTAAACACACCAGCTTGTGGTCCGAATGTCCCAGGAGTATTTTAGCATCAATCGTTTAATTCTGCTCTAAAGCAGAATTTATGTTTTGTTTTGTTTTGTTTTTTCTGATTTAATGTGTAAATGTTGCTTTTAAACTCAGCTGAATCAGGATAAATTGTGGTTCTTAAATATGAAGCAGCTTTTTAACACCATTAGCTTTTACCTGAGACACACCTGATATCAATGCTAAAAGGACCTTAAAGGACCTGACCACCCATTTTGCATGTTTGAGCCTAATATATTAAGTTTTCATACACAGTGATTTCTCAAAGCATACTACTGGAACAGTGAATTAAAATTGTTTTTCCTACCTTCCAGACCTCCATTGGTTTCAGTTCATTCTGCTATTAAAATCAACTTGTTGATACTGTAAACGTTCTTGGGATAGGTAATCCATCATCACCAACAAGACGTGTATTCAGGTTTTTTTAGAAGTTATGTAATTTTAGCATTTAAGCTCAATAAAAAGTGTGGAGTGAATGTATGCCTCCACCAGGGAATATAGTGTGTTTATGGGAAAATTTAAAGGACTGTGACTTCATAAGGCTGTGTAACTATTAGCAGGAGAAACATGGATTTTTAAGGTGGGTGTATCACTTGAATATTTGATTTTGAAAGATTAAGAGATTTAGCAAAATATCAGGAAAACTGAAATACGGTTTTATCCTTTGAGAAATGATTGTCAGTAATGTAACGTATGAAAATTGAATATATTAAGCGCAAACATGCAAAATGAGTGGTATGGTCCTTTAATGTGACACGGTGCTCTCAATGTGAGGGAAGCTTTATGAATGAGCTTCAGTTGTCACGGTGGTTATTTAGTGTGATGCTGTGTACTTGGCTTGACGTTTTTTAGTCAATCTGGCCTATTTCTCTAGCAGTGATTGTGATGCAACGTGAGTAGAGATGGTCTGCTCAGGTCTACTGTGACCCCCTCTGTGACTCAGGTCCTGGGTCACGTCTCATATGAATCATCTGTTTTGGTCCGGCAAGTGCTGCTGATCATCATGTCGCTAATGTCAGCAGGGAGAAGAGGAGGCTGGAGGCGTGTCAGACTCTGACAGCGAGGAGGAAGTCAAAGCGGAGACGGCGAGCGCCGAGGTTCATCCCAGGATCAAACACGCTCCTGATTCAGCTCCTGCAGGGAACAAGAGCAGGAGCCAGATGCTCCACAGGAGCTCAGAGGAGGTGAGCCGCACAGCCAGAACTGTACAAACCCAGAGTTAGAAACCCAGAGACCTCATCTTCAGAGACAATGAGGACACATTAAGACAGTTCAACAGCATTATGCTGCGTTCACAGACCTCGGAAGTCAGATTTTTCTCAGTTGGAATTTCCGACTTCCAACCTCAAACCGTTCCAGCCAAATGTAAACAAAAAATTAAAAAATTATGTCTGAACATCAATGAATCCTGTAAAATTAAATAAACTTAGTAATAAATGCTAACTAAAGTAAAGTTAGATTACAGGACCGTTTGATTGTGTTGTTTTATTATGATATTAATCACAGTGGGTATTAAACGTTTGTGCAGAGAAGTAATATTCTGAAATTATTTATACTTACGTATCAATGGCAAACAGTTATTACACACTGTAGATGGTTAACTTGATGATATATTTTGCCCTTTTTATTGTAATGTCACATAAGAAAAAATACTTTATTTCACCTGTTAGCTGATCATTTACATTCATAAACCTCGTTTCCACGGGCGCTGCCATGTTGAGTGTCGTCATACTCACGAAATCAGGGTAGATAATTTTGGTCCAAGTTTCCCAGTCGGAGCTCCAACTTCAAATGTATTTTTCCAAGTAGGAAGTTGGAAAAGTCCGACTTCTGAGGTAGCTCGAACATAGCATGTGTACCCTGACTTCACGAGTATGATGTCACTCAGCATGGCGGCGCCCATGGAAGTGAGCTTTGTGAATGGAAATGATCAGCTAAAAGGTGAATAAAGTGACATTGAAATAAAAAGGTCAAAATATATCGCCATGGTAACTATCTACAGTGTATTATAACTGTTTGCTGTTGATACGTAAGTATAAATAATTTCAGAATATTACTTCTCTGCATAAATGTTAATACTGTGATTAATATCATTGTAAAACAATACAACCAAACAGTCCTGTAGTCTAACTTTACTTTAGTTAGTGTTCATTACTAAGTTTAATTAATTTTACAGTATTTATTGGTGTTCAGCCATGATTTTTTGCTTACATTTGGCTAGAACGGTTTGAGGTCGGAAGTCAGAAATTCCGACTTCCCACTGTAACTGGAATGCAGCATTATGCTGCGTTCACAGACCTCGGAAGTCAAATTTTTCCCAGTTGGAAGCTCCAACTTCTGACCTCAAACCGTTCCAGCTAAATGTAAGCAAAAAATCATGGCTGAACACCAATAAAAACAAAAATAAAATTAATTAAACTTAGTAATAAATACTAACTAAAGTAAAGTTAAACTACAGGACTGTTTGGTTTGTTGTTTTACAATGATATTAATCACAGTATTAACATTTATGCAGAGAAGTAATATTCTGAAATTATTTATACTTACGTATCAATGGCAAACAGTTATTACACACTGTAGATGGTTAACTTGATGATATATTTTGCCCTTTTTATTGTAATGTCACATAAGAAAAAATACTTTATTTCACCTGTTAGCTGATCATTTACATTCATAAACCTCGTTTCCACGGGCGCTGCCATGTTGAGTGTCGTCATACTCACGAAATCAGGGTAGATAATTTTGGTCCAAGTTTCCCAGTCGGAGCTCCAACTTCAAATGTATTTTTCCAAGTAGGAAGTTGGAAAAGTCCGACTTCTGAGGTAGCTCGAACATAGCATGTGTACCCTGACTTCACGAGTATGATGTCACTCAGCATGGCGGCGCCCATGGAAGTGAGCTTTGTGAATGGAAATGATCAGCTAAAAGGTGAATAAAGTGACATTGAAATAAAAAGGTCAAAATATATCGCCATGGTAACTATCTACAGTGTATTATAACTGTTTGCTGTTGATACGTAAGTATAAATAATTTCAGAATATTACTTCTCTGCATAAATGTTAATACTGTGATTAATATCATTGTAAAACAATACAACCAAACAGTCCTGTAGTCTAACTTTACTTTAGTTAGTGTTCATTACTAAGTTTAATTAATTTTACAGTATTTATTGGTGTTCAGCCATGATTTTTTGCTTACATTTGGCTAGAACGGTTTGAGGTCGGAAGTCAGAAATTCCGACTTCCCACTGTAACTGGAATGCAGCATTATGCTGCGTTCACAGACCTCGGAAGTCAAATTTTTCCCAGTTGGAAGCTCCAACTTCTGACCTCAAACCGTTCCAGCTAAATGTAAGCAAAAAATCATGGCTGAACACCAATAAAAACAAAAATAAAATTAATTAAACTTAGTAATAAATACTAACTAAAGTAAAGTTAAACTACAGGACTGTTTGGTTTGTTGTTTTACAATGATATTAATCACAGTATTAACATTTATGCAGAGAAGTAATATTCTGAAATTATTTACACTTAGGTATCAGTGGCAAACAGTTATTATACATTATAGTTACCATGGTGATATATTCTGACCTTTTTATTTCAATTTCACGCAAGAAAAAATACTTTATTCANACAATGTTCAAAACATTCTCCCTGATATATTCTGACCTTTTTATTTCAATTTCACGCAAGAAAAAATACTTTATTCACCTGTTAGCTGATCATTTCTATTCACAAAGCTCGCTTCCATGGCGCCGCCATGTTGAGTGACGTCATACTCGGTAAGTCAGGGTGGATAATTTTGTCCTCGTTTCCCAGTCGGAGCTCCGACTTCAAGTGCCGTTCCAACGCATTTTTCCAAGTAAGAAGTCAGAAAAATCTGAGTTCCAAGGTCTGTCAAACGCAGCATTAGATCTTTGCACAGAGAAAATGGTGGAGGAGTTTAAACTGTGGGGCGTTCAGGTTACGGAGACGTTTAATTGACCTGAGTGAAGTTTGTCCCCGACTAACGCAAAACTCCAGGAAAATAGTCTCAGTCATTTGTGCTGCTATGATTCTTTTTAGGTATGAAAAAATATTTTATAGATCATTCCGAAGCACTCAGCACCCCAACCCAAGTGTCATGTAACGCCCCCTGGTGGCAAAGTGAAGTATAGCAGATGACACAGCTTGTAATTAAACCAAATAAAAGACTTGCTTTCATTTTTTTAAGTTGGCATTTTAACTGTTAAGCATCTCTAAACAAAGCCCAAAGAAACCATTTTGGCTCAAATCGGAGCAGGTTGGGGTGCTGAGTGACCTCAGAATGACCTCTGAAAATATTCTTTCATATCTAAAAAAATGACAGCAGCAGAAACGGAAATTTTAACAGCACAAACGACTATTTTTCCTGGAGTTTTGTGTTAGCTGGGGACAAACTTTACTCAGGTCAATTAAAATGTCTTCGTAACCTGAACTAAACAACTATTGAAACTCCTCCACACAGACTTGTCATGCACATGCCCTGAGTTACTGCCTTTTCATGTCAATTTTAATGTAATTCTAATTTCAGGAGCCTGAATGGGATGTCAGCAGCGCATTTGTGGCTAACGCAGCTAGCCACATCAAAGCTAAAGGCCTGAAGACCAGAGCACAGCAGATCTCCAGAGAGAACAAGGAGAACGAGTCCAGGAGCAGCCAGGTACACACGTGAAGAACAACGAGCACACGGGCAACTATCGCTGCTCCAAGCCTGGTCTCACACACACACACACACACACACTGACGCTGTACCTTTGTGTCTCATTGCAGATGGAGAACTCAAATCCAGCGAAGCAGAGGGGGGAGTCTCTGACAGGTGACTTTATTAACTGCACAATACAGTAAATACTCAGTAAATACAGTGCATGTTATGAGTATGTACTCATTCGTGCCCTCAGACTCTGAAATCTTTGCACATTCGTATTTGATCATATCAAAATGTAATCAAAATCTTTAACACGTGTGTGATTTATCATGCGAGTATAAGTTACTTTCTGGACCCCAAAACCCGCCGGTGGGTTTGAAAGCCATGTTTTCTTTAAACAATCGCCAAAATTACACCATTTGTCATAGACAGAAACTTTAAAAATCAAAATTATCGTCGGGTTTTCAAATTTCCGACGGTCCTTGAACTAACCATNCAGAAACTTTAAAAATCAAAATTATCGTCGGGTTTTCAAATTTCCGACGGTCCTTGAACTAACCATGCGCGTCTAACACTAACCAAATCTAAGCTTAAAATAGTGATATTTCCTCAAAATCACTTTATTATAAATGTCTCATTTAAACATTTGCTAAAAATAAACCCTTTGTACAATCCAGATTCTGTAAAAAGCAACAAATTCTGCGTTTTTCGCTGCAACTAGCAAGCCTGGAGCGCTGCTGTGTTCTTTAACAGTCACATGACAACAATTCAGCGAGTCATTGGCTGAATGCAGACTGCCACACTAAGCTGTTTATAGAGATTATAGGTTGTAAAAATGTAAATAGCTCAGTATGTATAGTCCCTTTTTTTAATTTTTTTTTTTTATTTATTAATTTTCCAGTATTGGTAACACTTGTGGGCACTTGGAAAAATGTTGTATATATAGATTACATCTTTTTTCAATTTTTTAAAATAAATTATCAAAGAAATTCAACTTACGTTTTTTTCTTTTTTATGATTTAAGACATTATAACTGTGTTATACTGCAGAAAAGACATTTGTGAGTTCTTCCTACATATAGCCATGATTGTGCTGCTTCCATAGAGGTGCAGGACTTGCAGCTACAGTGAAAAATGAGCCACAGTGATAAAAATGTGACGGAGCATAAACCACCAAGAAAGTACTTGGGGTCCAGAGGGGTTTTAATATGCAGCATAAATTGTTTGATATTTTATGAAAATGTGGAGCTAAATCAGGATTTTTGACAGATGATTTGTTACTCAAATAATTTTCCTTCTTACTGCCGCCAAGGACATAATATGACCAACGTCATTTGTTTGTTAGCAGGATATCTTGAAAAAGTTATCTGTCCAAACAGAAAGACAATGTCGAGAGAAAGAAGTGAGGAAAGTTTGATCTGATGCAGATCATGTTCTGGATCCAGGATCTGGGCCTGGAAATATTGTGTATTGAAGTATTGTGTAGTATTGTGATCTTAATTCTATAAAATCAATGCTAATGGAACCTTTTCAATGACATTTTGAATGGTAGCTGATTATTTTAATAACAGGTTTCTTTTATTTTGGAGATTTTGTTGGCTTTGGTGGAAGTTGTGTACTCTTGGAGTGGCTTCCTGTCAGCACTGTGTGTGTGTGTGTGTGTGTGTGCGCACACTTCAGCACAGGGAATCCAGATGTTTGAGCAAGGCCAGTACAGCCAGGCAGTGGAAATGTTTACAGCTGCCATTATCTGTGACCCCAAGGACCACAGGTGAGCTGACCTCTGACCCCCGACCCCCCACTCTCACAAACTGTGACCATACCTTGGCGTTTTTGTTTTGCTGACCCTCTCCTCATCTCTCAGGGTTTTTGGGAATCGGTCTTACTGCTACTGGTGTCTGGAGCAGTACTACTCCGCCCTGACAGACGCCCAGAGGTCCATTGAACTGGCTCCTGATTGGCCGAAGGGATATTTCCGCAAGGGCTGTGCACTGATGGGGTTAAAGGTCAGCCAGCACCAGCTGCATAGCAGAGGAATGTTTTAACAAAAGCACAAGTGTAGAAATGAATTATGTCCATAAAGTTATTGTTTTCAGTGCACTAAATAATTTGGTAAACCGGCACGCTTGAAACATTGAATGTGACGTTTTTTTTCTAAAACGTGAAACTGTGCGCACATTGTATGACTCAGTGGTGCAGCGGCCCTGCTGGCTTTGCAGTAAGGTCGGACCAGGCTAACCAGCTAATATCAGTCTGATTTACTTTAGCAAATGTTACAAAATTGGTATTTTAGCAGAAAGATGCTGTTGATGGGTTGAATAGACTTTAATGGAACTGTGACAGACTGACGCTGCGTTATCTTAGGCTAAACAATTGGCCTTAGCTGGCTGATTAATTTAGCTTGGTGCTGATGCTGACTAGCTTATGGTGATAGCTTCATTCACTCTTTTTATTTATTTTTTATTTTCTGGTTTACCAAATTAGTTATGTCACAGATAAATGTGTGACATAAGATTGTAAGATTGTGTGCATTGATTTTGCTGTGTGTGTGTGTGTGTGTGTGTGTGTGTGTGTGTGTGTGTGTGTGTGTGTGTGTGTGTGCGGCAGCAGTACAGCGAGGCTCAGACAGCCATGGAGCAGGTGTTGAAGCTGGATGAACAGTGTGAGGCGGCAGCCAGCGAGCTCTTTAACTGCCGGGTCCTACAGCTCACGGTGAGGAAATCTCCTCGTGCGAGAAAGCACCAAAGTGGAGATTCCTCTGCTTGTGTGGCGACAAACTTTGTCTTCATCTTTTTTTGTTTTTTGTAGGAGTTGGGTTTTGAGGAGGAGCAGAGCATTCTGCTTTTAGAAAAGTTCACTTCTGTTCAGGCTGTGCTGGCCTCTACCGACGCTGACAGAGGTAACAGGCAGCTGCAGTACCGCTTCTGTCCACCAGGAGGAGCACTGCCTTCAGTTACATCAGAAACACATTCTGCCATTTGTCAATTCAAAAGCTGCATTATTTAAAAAAAAAAAAAAAAAAANTAAAAAAAAAAAAAAAAAAAATCCAATATTCTGCTATCTAGGAAAAAGCATAAAAAATCTGTGATGGGGAAAAAATAATTACAGAAATGAATCAATAAAAAACGGGGAAAAAAATTAAAAAATAAATAAAAATAAATATCTCTCTGATGCTAGATCAAACTGCATATATATTAAACATGATTTATGCCGCTCATGACATATACCACAACTATATGCAGACAGATCAATAAAACAGAAAAAGAAAAGAAGAAAAAAAAAGAATAAATAAATAAATATTGATTCTTGAATATTCTTGACTTTCTGCTTGATTTTGTAAATTTGTATGAAATAAAAGAAGCCTAAAAAAAAAAATCGGGAAAAACTTTCTAAACAAAGTCCACCAAAAAAACTACAATTCTAGAAATAGAGATTTATTAATCTTAGAAAACTGTCAGATGATCCGTTTTTTACTCACACTCAGGCTGTAAATCACAATCGAAAACGCCATTTTCAGGGCCTTGTTTGTGATTTACAGCCTCGGCAGAAAGTCAAAAAGCCATAATAAATGTTGTCCTATATCATAAAGGATATTTTTACAATTCAGCATTTATGCACCAAATGATTCATTATACTGAAACGATAGTAAACTAATGTAACGTAAATCTAAACACCTCTGATTGACGATCAGCTTTGATTTGTGGGAACATGACATCAGTTTTGCTCTCACTTCCAGCACTGAAACAACAGGAGCAGAACTGGTAGGTGTAATGGATATAAACCACACAGATAATCCTATTAGAAATGCTACAAATACATGGTTAGCATGCAGCTGATCTGCATCATCCAAACTGTATTTCCTCCGCTTCCTCCTCCTTTTCTTCTTCTTCCCCTTTCCCACTTCCTCCCAGGAACTGTCGCTCTCTTTGGGTGGGAAACATCACATTTGAAGTAACGGAGAAGCACATCCTGGACCTCTTCAAAACGTAAAACTCTTCAGCGTGTGTGTGTCTGTGTGTTTTCTTTAGTTAGACACAAAGGGCCAGATTCATAAACGTTCGCGCACGACTTACCGCGTTGCTGTGCGCTAATATCATGGCGTAACCACGTTCCCTCGTTCATAAACGCCTGTTAGTGACATATTTTAACGTTAGCTTTGAAAGAGGCGTTACTGTGATATTTCCTTATTTACATGTTTTATTCATAAACCAAAGCTACATGTTCAAATTTATTTCAAATGTATTTATTATTGGGATAAGCCCCTTGAGATCTCGTTTTCAAGGGGGTCCCAACATATAACACAATCAATACATAACAGAACAGACAAGCTGGCCAGAGCAGGGTTAAATATAAATAAGCAGTATAGTGTGATGGATATCAAGTACAATCAAGTATAAACCTACAGGTATAAAGAATAAACAGAGACAGNTATAGTGTGATGGATATCAAGTACAATCAAGTATAAACCTACAGGTATAAAGAATAAACAGAGACAGGGACAGACATCATTGAAAACAAACAATCCATATGAAAGAAAGAAGACAGAGCACGTTTAAACGTAACAAAAGATGAAATACATCTGATTTCAGCAGGTAAATTATTCTGATGGGGCTTTAAACCTAAAAGCTCTTTTGCCGATTGTTTTCTTGGCACGAGGGACAGAAAAATAAAGCTGTGTGGAGTGCCTAAGTTGATAATTCAAAGTAAAACGTACCAAATGCTTTTGTAGATATAGAGAATAGTTAATATAAATACATTTGAATATAAATTGAAACCAGTGAATCTGTCTTCTTACATTTAGAGACGGCCATTTAAGTGTCATACATGTGTGAGGAAAGAGCACCTAAGGACCTCTGTCCCTCATGCTAAGAAAACAGGGTTAGAGTCAGCAAAAGAGCTTTTATGTTTAAAGTCCCATCAATCAGACTGGAATAATTTACCTTCTGAAATCAGATCTATTTCATCTTTTGTTATGTTTAAACGTGCTCTGTCTTCTTTCCTTCTTTATTTCCTGGTTAGTCTAATGTTCATATTGCTAGAGAAACTAAAGTAGGTGGAGGAGTTGGATTTATTTATAGGTCTGAATTTAAGTTTAACCTAAAACCAGACCCTAAGTTTAGCTCATTTGAGTGCCTAACTCGTAGCTCTACCACAACACTTAACAGAAGTAAACCCATGCTATTTTATCTTGTCCTTTTATATCAGCCACCTGGTCCTTATTCACAATTTTTAGAAGAATTTTGTGTATTTATTTCTGATTTAACTATTTATGCAGAAAGGATTTTAATACTGGGGGATTTTAATATACATGTAAATAAGCCTTCTGATCCTTTAAGTAAGACGTCGTGTTTAGAAATTCTTGAGATTTTTGGTTTCACCCAACATTACAGGAAGCCACACACTGCAATGGAAATACCCTTGGTTTGATCTTGACACGAGGTATAGATGTTCCGGACTTGCATATAGCCCCGCTATCACGATTATTTCTGACCACTGTTTTATTAAAGCTATGATAGCATTACCTTCTCCTAGAAATGTCAATGCCATCATGTCCTCTGCTCGTCACATTGGGCCTTCCACCCTACTTACTCTTAGAAGTAGAATACCTGAAGTCTTGGCTAGTCTTTCAGATCAGGCAGGTTCTGTTGTTTTAACGTATGAAGTAAATCGGGCACTCTGTGATCTCTTAGACACAGTTGCGCCTATTACAACTAAATTAAGACATCCCAGGAAGCAAGCTCCCTGGTTTACAGAACAAACACGTGCCCTTAAACAAGTGTGTAGGAGACTGGAACATAAATGGCGTAAATATAAACTTGAAGTCTGCTTTATGGCATGGCAGGATAGTATTATGAAATACAAACAAGCCTTATCCAATGCTAAAACGACCTATCTCTCTCATATTATAAATGAGAACAAACACAATCAGGTTTTTATTTGCAACAGCTGCAAAACTGATGTAAAAGCAGCCTGCTGCTTCTGGATCCTCATTTACTGTTCATGACTTTTTGGATTACTTTTGTCATAAAATCGATGATATCAGAGATAAAGTTCTTTCCTCTGCCCCATTTGCATCTTCACTTAATAACTTCTGCTACTCTGACTTAACATTTCAAATTACACACTTTGAGACTGTTTCACTTGAAACACTGACGAAACTGGTCTTGTTGGCCAAGCCTACAACTTGCCTATTTGATCCATTACCTGCAAGGCTTCTTAAAGATCTCTGGAGTATTTTGTGTCCTATTGTTGAATATTGTAAATGTATCACTTACCTTAGGCATAGTTCCCACTAGTTTCAAGACTGCCGTCCAATCCTTAAAAAATCAAAACTGGATTCTGGGTCCTTGGATAATTACCGGCCAATTTCCAACCTACCCTTTTTATCTAAAGTACTTGAGAAGGTAGTAGCAAGAACAGCTACAGACTTACTTACAAACAATAACATTCTTGAACCTTTTCAGTCGGCTTTTAGAGCACATCACTCAACTGAAACTGCGCTTACAAGGGTAGTAAATGATCTATTGTTAGCCGTACAACATCAATGAACTCTGTGTAGAGAAAGTCCCAGGCATCTTGAAATTTAGGTATTAATTGGTATCTGTCCCAGTTAATAGCAATCAAATCATTGATAAATACATCTAAATTCAATTCCTTGTGTTGTCTGATTTCGTTTAAGCTTGGTGGCAATTTAGGCATTTTGATTTTCTATACACAGTAGACAATTGAGTGATCAATCACTAAAGCTATCAGACATGACACCAGCCCTTAGGAACTATTTGGATGTGAAACTAGTGTCCAGTCAAGTAGAGATTGGGTTCTGGGGGTGATTCTAGTGGGCTCACTAATTAGTTGAGTAACATTTAAATTACTAAGTATATTCGTTATTTTATCTAATGAATATCTAACCAGTTTTTATTTAAATCACCTAATAAGATTATTTCATTTCTACAGGAAATGGAATTGATAGTGGAGATCAAGCAGTTAAAGGACTCAACAGGCGAAGAGGGTGGTCTATATATGCTACGAATAGTTATATATTTATTTGCATGAAAAATTACTTTATCAACAGTGCATTCAAAATGTAGAGGCTCAACTATATGATTAACTCAGATGCGAGGTCAGAGTAAACATACATAGCCACACCCCTACCCCTGGAGCACCTATCACATCTATATAGAACATAATTTGTAAGATTAATTTCATTGTCTGAGATGTTACTGTTAAGCCATGTTTCAGACAGTGTAATAATATTAGATTTATGCAAGATAGCCCATGCTCGAAGTAAATCAGTTTTAGGCACAAGACTCCTAATATTCAAATGAATGATTTTTAATCCTTTGATATCATCCAGTCTGAGAAAGAAAACTAACAATGGTACTGTCACTGATCAAACCAAGGTTCCTAAGTACCTGGATCCTAGAATGCAAAAAAGTATTGTCGAGATTGTAAAATTCATTAATTACAGTACATCCCAAAACAATTCTGTAAGTGAGCCAGACTGTGTAGCTAAACACAATCTATTAAACTCAAGGCTTGGTCTGTATTAATAAAAAAAAGAAGAAAAAAGCGTAGCTTAAGAAAAAAAAAAAAAANCGTTTTTTGGCATAGGCAACCCAGGCGGTTGCCTAGGGTGCCTACAGGTAGAGGGGGCACCAAAGAGAAAGGATTTTTTTTTTGTTGCCTATTTATTTTATACTCGGGCAACCTGCACTTGGTCCATTGGTAAAATGATATTCATTCATTTCACTAATAATGCTGCAAGTCAATGCTGCAACACACACACACACACACACACACACACACAGCTGATGCAGTTTGGAGCTCATATTGTCCTGAGAAGAGGCNACACACACACACACACACACACACACAGCTGATGCAGTTTGGAGCTCATATTGTCCTGAGAAGAGGCGACCTGCTGACCACCCTGAGACACAGCAGCTCTACTTTAATGGTTAAACTCGCGTGAGCAGCTATCACCGGCTGTGCGTGCTTCTTCCACAGAACGCTGAGATATTTATACTTGGCGCACTGTCCATTTCAATATCATTCTCTGGAACGACAAGGGGCAGTATACACAAAATACTCTGTAAAGCAGGAAGTAGACAGAAGTATCACACAACCACCTGCATATTTTCCAAACTTTACAGGAAACAGCAGCAGCGGGACAAGTCTGACAGGTAAAACTGCATTGCGCAGTTGGAAGAAGTAATAACAACAAGCAAAGTTAAAGTAAAAAAAAAAAAGATAATAATGAAAAGATCAAACGCATCTGGGGCTCAAAATAGGAAGAGGAGAAAGCAAAAAAAGTTCAATGCAAAAAGTACAGCAATATTTTTTATCTAGTGTTTATGGCATTGTCTAGCTAGCTAGCAGCTAGCTAATTTAATTAGCTGGATAAATGTCAGCCAACGACATGAACCTGTTTTAGTTTAGCATCATTTACCACAACAATAATTTAAACTTAGCATACTAGTTGTTTAGCATAAATGTACTTTAAGAAGTGTTATGTTGTTCAAGTAATAGATGTTTATAATAAGATTATTAGCATTTTGTTGGGCTGGTACAAAGTCAATGCAAAGTGTAGAAAGGAGACTACAGCAGGTCCTTTGTCCTTTCTGCTATCAGACTGTCTGACATCATCAGAGATAGCTGCTGCTGCTTTGGTTGCTTCTTTCTAATGTGCATTGTAAATCATACTGTGATATGTGCTGTAAATAGTTAGGATGCTATATTTGCACAGTTTTTATTGTGCAATTTTTCTATTTTATTTTGTATAGTGTGTTCAGGCTATTGTATTGCACAGTTTTTTTAAATTTTTATTCTATTTTGTACAGTTGTTCAGTCTGTACTATAATTTGTAAGGTATTAAAATACAACAGAAATAGTCAGTTATTCTATTCTTGTGTACTTGTGCAAAGCAAAGTTTCTTATTTTCACTGTTCTGTTAACTTGTATAAGCTGTTGGTTTTTCCTGCTTCATATTTTTGAGTCCTTTGTTGCTGCAACATGTGAATTTCCCCGCTTATCTAGAAATCACAGCATTGTTACTTTTTGTTGAAAGTTAGAAAGAACTAAGCAATGTCTAATTCATTTCATAACGTACTTCAATAGACATACATTGACAAAGAAAAAAAAAGCAGGTTTTCATATTGTGATTTGCACCTACAGCACTGGCCAAAAGTATTGCACCCTCCTGTATTTTTGTGTAAATGTTTATTTCTGCATTAAAATACCACTCTAAACACAACAAAATGTATTTTTTTAGTGTGTTAGAGTAAGTACAACTGAAAAAAGCCAATATTTGTTAATAGTGTTAAGTACTGTAGGAAGACACATTTGACATGTTGTTAAGATTTGAAGAATGCCAACATTATTAGTAGAGATCAAACAGGAAGTTAAAACATCTTCTTTGAAGTAGGGTCAGAGGTCTCAAATGGTTTTCACCTGTCTTCACTGACTTGTAGAAATATTGTAGTCATACTACCTACTCTGAAATCCAAATTCAAGTCTAAGGAATAATTGAATATTCTGAACGAATACTCAACAGGCAGTCCCCGGGTTACGAACAAGTTCTGTTCCTATGGCTGTCTTTAAGTCAGATTTGTACATAAGTCAGAACAGTTATGTAAGGTACATATCTAGCGTATATATTTTACCTTTCTATGCTATCTATCTTCCAGATATACTAAAACATCTTACACATAATACCACTGAACCACTGACAATGCACAATGTTTTGATGTGCGTTGCAAAGTAGTGCGCTGTTCGTTATTACGAAACATTGTATGTAACTCGAATTTTTAATTTAATAAGCTTTATGGCGGTTGGCTTGTAAGTACAGATTGTTCGTAAATCGGACGTTCGTAAGTCGGGCACTGCCTGTACTTGTAAAATACTAATAAATGAATTTTGTTGTATTTGGAATGTACTTTGGTAAAGTTTACACAAAAATACAGGAGGGTGACATACTTTTGGCCAACGCTGTAGTTACTCTGTAGTGCCTTCTTGTGACAAAAATACACAATGTAGACCCCTAACAAAGCCTTGTTAACAATGAGTACAATGTGTTATAAGTTAAGACTGAAACTTGCTTTTTTTTCCTATACATGTGTTTTGGGTAATGAGGGTGAAGGGGCGACAATGGACGTCTCGCCTAGGGTGCCAAAGTGGTCAGAAACGGCCCTGAATATGCCAGCAAACTTCAACATGCCAAAGAAGAAGAAAAAGATGAGGAAGCAACCACTCAGCTTTATTTTGAAAACAAACAGTGACAGCAGAGCATTGTTGTGCTGTCATACAAATAAACTAGTATACTTCGAATAGCCGCATCTTTGTGGCAAACTTGTAGATTTACCACAATAAAAGCCTTCTAGAGGTTTAAAGAATCGATTCTCTGGAAGACTTTTATTGTGAAACACCAAATGAAGTGTTGAATTTTTGGTTTGTTGTTTTGCTGGTGCGGGCGTACCGTGTGGAATCCTGTAGACGACCTGTCCAGGTGTCCTCAGGTTGCGAAGGATGTGGTCGCTGTGGATATTGATGATCATTCCAACCACAAACAGAAGAACACCTGAAATCAGCAAACAGGAAGTACAGCAATCCCACATTTATTTCTCTTTTTATTAACAATTTATTATTTCATAACTTGTTTATTTTTGCATTATCCAGCTAATAAACAAACAAACATGTCAGTGAAAACATACAGGCCCAGATTCATAAACCGCAGCACATGTTTTACTGCATCGCTATGCACAAATATCACGGTGCAACCACGTTTGCTTACTCATAAACGCCTGTTAACGACATATTTACCGTTTGCCTTGAAAGAGGCGTTACTGTGAGATTTCCTTATTTGCGTGTTGCGGTAGCTATTCATGAAACAAACAGACGAGTGGAAAATAAGACCTGCTTCAGTCCAGTGGTAAATTTCAGCGGTATGAAATCTGGGCGACTTTTAAAACTTTATTTGCCTCACGTGTTAGTGATCAATAACTTTGATAAAAAGTTCTGATCTGAGACACGTTCAGGCACTCTGTTAAATATCACCTCACCTGCTGCACATCTGAGTTCCTCACCACCACCAGCCCAGTGCTGCGCAATTGCATTAAAGGGGATAAAAGGATCATGGTCCCATGAGGGCCCTGGGCACATGCCTTTTGGACACGTGCACACGCAAGCACACACACACACACACACACACACACACACACACACACACACTCACCACACTATTGGATTTGAATCCAGGACTTCTTGTCTGTGAGGTGACAGCCCACTGAGCAGCTGAGCAACAACCAGAGCCATTTCTTTAAAAAAACTACATATAAACAGAATCGATAAAAGCAAAATGATACCAAACGCAAAGTATCTGCATCTGAAGCTGTGAAAATACAGCAGAAAGTGATTTGTACAGATTTTCCTGGTGAACACAGAGAAGGTGTTACTCTCACCGGTGGCCAAACGGACATCACCCATCCACTCGACCTCATAGTGGGCACAGTACAGCAGGAAATAGCCCTGCAGGAAGCCGTTGAGCGAGCAGAAGATGATGGCGCTGAGCATGATGTCAACAGGGACAGGACGTCCTCTGGTCAGAAAGGCGTAGATGAAGGTCCTGAAAAAAGATTTGGTTTGATGGGAGAAAAAAACAACCACAGGATCTGTTGTTTAGTTTCATAGTTTCAGCATTATCGAAATCAGTCAGCCATATATTCAAATTCTAAGCAGCTACTTTCTAGAATGAAAAAATTTCAAAACTTAATTTGGTGACAGTTCAATAGTTGTACTGAAAAGTTTTGACTTAAAATTGAATTTGTCTTCCTTCGATAACTACTGAAACAACCAATCAGCATAAGACCACGCCCAGTGTCCTGATTGACAGACCAAGATCTCCATGAAATGTGTCATTATGATATACAAAGAGCGTTCAGAAAAACGGTGTTATGAAATAAAAAAAAGAGACTTGAAAAACGGGGCATTATGAAATAAGTGTTGTTGAAATAAGATTTCATGATAATAATGATTTATGGAATTATTTCATAATTTAGTATAATTTATTGGTACTTTTACATAGTTATTTATTTCATAATTTTGCTTTTATATATTTAGTTTTGGTACGTTTGGCATTCCATACACGATGTGTAGTTTTGATTTTTCTCTCATGTTTTTAAACATGGCGTCCGCCCCGTTTCCACAGTGTTCAAGTCCTCCCAATGCAAACTCAAAAAAAGTTCAAACTGAAGAAAATATTCAACAGAAACAAAAAAAAAACTTTTTTCAAAATATTTCAATTTGTTTGAATTCTATTTGTTTGTTCAATTTAATTATTTTTTGTAAACAAGCCATGGACATTCCAGTTTATTTTATTTGTTGGTTATTGTGGCTTAAAAATTGTCAAATTTAAATATTTTTAGACTAAAAATACTGGAACCAACCTTTAATTAGATTACAATGCAAACTCTACTTCAGGTTGCAAATTNAAAAAAAAAAAAAAAAAAAAAAAAATCACAGAACACTCAACCTGGTCAGCAGTGTGTTAGCTCTGAGCTTTAGCATTAGCTCTGAGCTTCAGCGTTTGGTCTGATTTAGTACTAGCTCTGAGCTTCAGCATTAACTCTTATCTTTAGCATTAGCTCTGAGCTGAGCTGCAGCATTTAGTTTGAGCTTCAGCATTAACTTTGAGCTTCAGCGTTGGCTCTGAACTTTAGCATTAGCTCTGAGCTTTAGCATTAACTCTGAGCTTTAGCATTAACTTTGAGCTTCAGCGTTGGCTCTGAACTTTAGCATTAGCTCTGAGCTTTAGCATTAACTCTGAGCTTTAGCATTAACTTTGAGCTTCAGCGTTGGCTCTGAACTTTAGCATCAGCTGAACTTCAGCATTACGTCTGATCTTTAGCATTAGCTCTGAGCTGCAGCATTAGGTTTATACTTTAGCATTAGCTTTGAGCTTCAGTGTTGGCTCTGAACTTTAGCATTAGCTGTGAGCTTTAGCATTAGCTCTGAGGAGGAGGAGGGGGAGGAGGAGGAGGAGGAGTGCAACTTTGGCCCAGCACAGCACTGGAAGACAAATATTAAAGACAACTTCCTGATCGGAGTTTTCTATCAGTGTGACTCTGAGGACAGAAATAACTTCATCTAAAAGCCATTTATCAGAACAAAATACTCCTTCCTCAGCTTCTTTCTAATTGTATCTATCTTGCAAAAGTTCTGCGAGATAACACAAAACTTTTGCGAGACCTGGCAAAAGTTTTGTGGTGGCTCCCTTACAACTCAAACAAAATGGAAAAAAATATCTATTTACTGTAAACATAAAAGCTACGTCAATGTAAATCAATTGTGTTGGGTCTGGGTGACCTCTAACCTCTGGAAGTAGTGCAGGGTGAAGGTGCAGAGCAGTAGCGTCCTTCCCAGGTGGTTGTGCTGTTGCTGCTGGTTGGCATTCTGGACCAGCAGCAGCAGCGGCAGCAGGAATGACGGAAGCTCCTGCAAGAACCAGGCCAGTCTGGCCGGACAGGTAGTGCAGCCCATCTCCAGGTAACGCCCATACTGTGTTTTATGCCGACTCTGATGCAGCAGGTAGGCTATGCCCCCAATGATTAAGCTCCAGCTCAGGTAGAGAACGAGGTTCTCCCTACACGCCATCATCTCTCCTCCACACAAGTGACAGAAACAGGAGCAGGAGAAGTTTCAATAAAGGAGAGGGGGAGGGAGGAGAGAGAGAGAGAGAGAGAGAGAGGCTGGTTCTTCAAATTCCAGCTCATTAGCTCAGACAGCAGCAGGTTTGTTCTTATTCTTTCTGTCACAAAAACATTTTTTTCAGTTTTCAGATTTCCTAAAACTATTTTAGTTTTATGTTTTCTGGATTTTTTTTTTTGTTGTTGTTTTTTTTTGCTGTTGAAAATCTTATAAAAGTCCGTTTCTCTGTTACCACAGTCTGTAATCGAGCAAGGATAAAAGACAGAAGTTCCGATCACCAACTCAGAGAGAGACTGAGCAACAGAGAAAGACCTCTCCAGGGTGCAGTCTTCTCTCCTCTGCAGAGTAATTTTACAATAAAGATTTTTCTTCTTCTCATCCCACTCAGTCTGACATGATGTTATTTAACTAAGATTTCTACAACATACTCTCACAGAGTACTCTGAAGAACAGTAAAGGAAGTGAACATTCTTATACAGGCTGTGATGTCATAAGTTGCTTCTCAAAGGTCATCTTTTCTCATGGTTCTAGTCCTTCACAATTTGTCACATTTTAACCCTTTCATGGATAAGACATACTGACTTTTGACAGGTGTACAAGTCATAGGTCAATTGTCTGACATACATTTTTATTCCACATTCAATTATAAATGTGGAATAAAATGAATCATTCAAGACAATGATTATGCAGTATAACGAGTGAGCTCATAGAGACTAATGTCCTTGAAGGATCACTTGAAAATAGTTTTCTCCCTCCTTGTCACTTTGACAACTACATTGAAAATATATATCCTGGGGCGGAGCTTATGTGGTGGGCACCCNCCCCCCCCCCCAACTGTCATTGGCTCTTATTGATGTCAATCATTGTGTAAAGCGGCTGGCTTCCCTTGGCCCTTGTATAATAAAATAACAACAACTAAAAGTAAAGGCCTGTGCTTTTATTTTGAAACACCTATACAGGAAGTGGTGCAGCCAACTATGCTGTAACTTCACATTCAGTCAGTTGCNATTTTGAAACACCTATACAGGAAGTGGTGCAGCCAACTATGCTGTAACTTCACATTCAGTCAGTTGCGCGGTCTTTCGTCTTCGTTTTTTAGCTGCCGAAACGTAGTGACTTGCACCGGAGTTGAGGTAAGAACTCTTAACAATATATTTTTGTGCTCTTAAGAATTGTCACAATAGTGATNGAGTTGAGGTAAGAACTCTTAACAATATATTTTTGTGCTCTTAAGAATTGTCACAATAGTGATTAGCAAAGTATTGATAAATTAATTTCGTTATGTTTGTTTGTGACTCTGTTCTCAGCACTTATAGACAAGTGGTTAGCTTAGTCTTAACTGTGTAACAAGTTATCTATGCTAGCATGGGTTGACCTGCTCCTCACTGTTGCNTAGCTTAGTCTTAACTGTGTAACAAGTTATCTATGCTAGCATGGGTTGACCTGCTCCTCACTGTTGCGCTGTTTCAGATTTTCTACATAGATTAACAGTACAATTAATCTGTTGCTTTTTATTATGTTTGTGGAAGTCTTTTCAAGGTAGAGCAATGAAACGAAAGGGACATATTCAGTACTTCTTTCTTAAGAAGAAAACCATTGAGAGCAGGGTCAGTACAGATCAGCAGGTTCAGTCAGAAAGTCAGTCAGCAAGATGCACAACAAAATGTCCAGGACCAGACCAGCACTCATGGACCTCCAGGTGAAAATACATACATGAGGAAATTGATTTTTAACATTAAGTTATATTTGTTTTGCAGAGTTTTAATTTAATTTTTGTTACTCAATTAATTGTGTGCCATTGCTATACAACTACACGTTATGCCATATTGTAGGATCATGTAAATTTGTTTTAAAATAGGCTACAGTTAATAAAATGTTAACTTTGACATTTTTAGAGGCACTAAGGGAAGATATTGAGTCCGACTGCGCTGAATCTGATGACAGCAGCAACAGGCAGCAGCACTGACAGCAGTAGCAGGAACCTACAATTCAACCTGCTTTTGCTGCACCTAAAGGACCCCAAGGTAGAGTACTAAATAATTAAAAAGCAATATGTGACTTACCTGCCATTTTGTATAGCTTGTCTGTGAAAACTGGTAAAGCTTGACCAGCTCAGTATGTTATTTCAAATTTGTTCTTGCATGCAAACATTTCCTCTAGATGTTTTAAGATTATATGCAATTCTCAACTTAACTTGGCATAATTTAAAAATATATCTACTTTTTAT
>VXCM01004563.1:12812-50014 GCA_014773175.1 Lucifuga dentata | reverse complement strand
GTCAGTAACGTAACATGTATGAAAATTAAATATATTAGGCTCAAACATGCAAAATGAGTGGTATGGCCCTTTAAGTTGATTTATGAGGAAATCTGTGTTGGATGAGTAAATATGTAAAATATATCAAGATTCTGTGTATATTTTAGTGTAAAATAAGACTCAGAGATGATATTCAGTGGAAGAATTTCTGGATCTTTTCAGGGACCACAGGCACATCACAACTATTTGGTAAAGCACAGTGAATCCTTTTATTGTCATATCCACACAAGTACAAATGAAATTCAGCCTCTGCTTAAGGAGCGTGGGCAGCCGCTGTACGGCGCCCAGAGACCAACTCCAGCCCTACGCCAGCGCCTCGGTCAAAGGCACTGACAGGAGAATTCAGCCGAACATGCATGTTTTTGATGGCGGGGGAAACCGGAGCATCTGGAGGAAACCCACGCAGGCACGGGCAGAACATGCAAACTCTACACAGAAAGGTCGTGCCCTAACCGGGAATCGAACCCAGGAGCTTCTTGCTGCGAGGCAACGGTGCTAACCACTGAGCCGTAATTTTTCCTGTTGCTGTTCCACAAAACAGGGAATAACGTTCTTAGAATAACACTGTAATCTAAAATAATGGTAAATGTGAATAAACACTGTACGTAAGCATCGTTTAAACGTTGAAATGGGGAAATTTTTCCTGTTTTACTTTCCGTGAGTTTCACTGAGAGAAAAATATTATTTAGGTAAAAAAGCCATTTTTAAAATTTTACTGTCGTGTGAAGTTGAATGTGGTTTTGGATATTTGTTATGGCAACTTGGAACTATTATGATGGCGTACCTATTAAGGCCATAAGATGAAAAAAAAAAACGAGGACAGCGCTATTTCATTGTCATTTTTCCTTTTTCATTATTAAAAAAAATAATTAAAGTATCTGACTATAAAGACAAAAATCTCTTTGCCATGCAAATTTATGAGTTCTTAAACTGGCAAATTTGTGAGGTTTTTCGAGTACATGACCTTATTAAATCTAAATCTGATGGAAAAGTATAATTTAACTAATAAAGTAAATTATACTTTTCCATCAGATTTAGCAATAAAATACTTGTGCTTTTAGCGCAAAATCATAGAATTATCATAAGCATACAGATTTTTAAAACTGGCAAATTTGCAAGTTTAAAAACTTGAAATAATGCCACCCCCTCTGTTTTATTTTGGGGGGGGGGAGTTGTCTTATATGGCCCTAATATGCCATCGTAAACTATTGTTGAAAGTGTAAACTGAAATATATTATTTTTAAAAGTTGTGAATGTAGTGTTAGGAATTTGGGTGTAAACACACAAATGTTTATCAATTTGTATAAATGTAAAAACTGAATGTCAAGTTAAGGTTTAAGTGCAAATGCTGAGAGAATACAGTAAAATGCTCATTATTCATTATGAAAATGATCACAATACTATTTTTGTGAAACTTAAAGGCTCAATCCGTACATTTCTGACCATATAAGTTTGAGGCTGAAAACTTTTAGACATATTTGGAAAAATCACCATTGTGACTTTTTCTCAATTGATCATAATTGAATTTACAGAAGTGTTTTACTCAGGTGGACAGAAACCTTTTACAGCATCATATTTAGTTGTTGGTTTGTCTTATTCTGTTTATTAAAAGTCCTGAAAATCACTTTAAATGATCGCAGTTTCCACTCGTGCTTTTTTTTTTTTTTTTTTNTTTTTTTTTTTTTTTTTTGATAGCGACTCTTGTTTACATTTGATCGTGGATTTTTCTTTAAACAGTCTCATTTAGATTAAGTTTGATCATTTCTTCATCTCACAGTGATGGCAGCCATATTTGAATTAAAATATGATCTGTTAGGAATACGTTATTTGGAGACATCCGATGTCGGAATTCCGTCTGCATTGGTTTCAGCAAGTTGTTCATGTTTCCTCTTTACCTTTTTTTTTGTTTTTTTGCATGCTCTGTCACTGTCCGTGTTCTAGATGCACGTTACAAATCCTGATTCAAAATAACTTTATTAAGCAGAGCAAAAGATGACATTTTTAAACAAATGTTGCCAGATTACTGGACTAGATTTACTCTTGCTAGCTAAAAACAGATTCAGTTACTCGTTTCCACATGTGATTAAAAGTGTCATAGCTTCAAATGTGAGACATTTTCAGAATTCACGTTCTTTATTTAGACCAAACAGCCTCAAATCTGAATCAGTGGAAAAATACGGATCTCAGCTGCTTCCTTCAGTAGCTTTACTCTTAGCAGACGAAGATTGAATGACAGAAGGACACTTTCATCACGATAATATTCATAAACATCCTGTAAATAAGAGACAGCAGAAATGGAACGTAGAGCAGTCGTTGTCTGTTGCTCTAGAATGTGAGTTTATCCATCTTCATCCCATTAATACCAGTCTCTTCCTGATGGAACTCCGTAAAATCAGAATATTATGACAGCATTGTTTGCATACATTCTGTTTAGCTTCTTCACCAGTGTTTTCTCATAGATTTCACTCATTTATCACACATCAATACATCCTTATCTTTGTTGTCTAAGCAAATCTTAACGTGTGATTTGTGAGAATTCTTAGTCGTGTAAATTTTTCTTGCACTTCAGTCATAAAATTGTCTTTTCTATTAATCTGTATAATATTCACCAAGGAATTTTGCAGGATATTTACAGTCTGTAAAGCAAAATGTGAAATTATTAATTTAAAGGTCAATTATCCAGCTGTTTTAGGCCAGCGGAGTAATATTTAAGAAATCAATAGCATTGGTATTAAACACCTACACACACGTTATATCTGTAGTTTGGATTTTCTTTGTGAAAGTTGCAAATCTGTCCTGATGGATTGTTGGTCATTACTTTGACTACTTACATGCTGTGAATTCACAGTGGGAGAATGAAAAATTATCATTTTATACAAATATGACTTTTCACAGGCTGAACAGAGTGTGTACTTGTAGCTTCTTGTGGTTTGAGAAAAATAATCACACGGCCTGTCGGATCTTTTCCAGGCTCTTCTCAATATTATCAATAACCTCCACAGCAGCTTGTGGGATCCTGGTTCCCGGGCCGAAGATGCAACACACGCCGCTGTGGTACAAGAAGTCGTAATCCTACACAGGAAGCAGGAAACACACTTTAGAAGAGCTGCAGCTGAGAAAAATTCAACATATGTATCAGAAGAAATCTGTGCAGATTCCCCAAAGGAATTAAATGCAGACAAACGAACCGAGCAGCGCTGCAAGCCACTAAGGAAATCCCTCACAACATGATTCCAACACGCTCACAGCTTGTGTGTGTGTGTTTGTATTTGTTGCAGGATCCGTGGCCTTACACTGCAGCCTCCTCATATGTGTGATCACAGCAAGACATTTCATTCTTTGAACACTTTGTGCCTGTTGCACGTAACCACCCATGGTGTGTTTTGAAGGCCGGCAGCCGTGCCTGAGGCGACGCACGGCTGAGCACGCTAAGCCAGGCCGCGAGCGCCACGGAGGAGGAGGAGGAAATCTCTGTCTCCGTGGATCACAGATGGGTTTTCAGTCGTTGACCTAGCTGCCTTCTCCCCAGCGAGGGTCAGCAGACAAATGGGCCATTATCGAACTAAATAAAGGTCGTTGCTATTCACACATAGCAACGACCTTTATTTAGTTCGATAATGACCCAATTCACACGTGTGAACAGCAACACGTTGTGTGCAAACAGTACTGTCAGCTTCATGCTCTGTTACACCTCAAATATTTCAGGCTCTTATGAAAGAGCAAAAAGAAGCATTATGAGCACAATCAGCAGCTCAGAATGCTGCAGCCAAACGGCCCAACGCTTCTCCTCATCATCACAGAGAGCTGAAAGAGATGAAGGCCTGCGTCCTTGTTCTGCCAGCACGGCGGCAGAACAAGGAGAATCTCTTCAGTTTGGGACTGTTTATTTCAGTTCTCATGTTTTTTTTACTTTTATAAGTGAAATTTTAGACACTTCTTTTGAAGGCAAAAGGAAAAATACAAGTGAGAAAGCGGCCGGTGAGCCTCAGCTTTCTGCAGGATTTCACAACATCTCCACGTTCTTCACACCTCTGACATTTTCTTTTCCTACTTTACCTGCTGAGTTTTCACTGCAGTGGCACATTCCACTGAATTTAAAGACAATAAGCACCGTAATGATGCTGTAAACTGTCCCAACACTGAGTTATAATTACATTTCAATACTTTTTTTTTAACATTACATGAGCTCAGAGCTGAAAAAATACAACAAAAGACATAAATCACTGAATGGTGCTGTAATGTTTTTAAAATGCAGAGTTCCCAGGATCTGTGGCGGCTGAATCCACTGTGGACGCTGCTCTGAGTGGAGTGGATGATGATTATGATTATGGTTCAGATATGATTTCAGTTCATTCTGCTATTAAAATCAACTTGTTGATACTGTAAACGTTCTTGGGATAGGTAATCCATCATCACCAACAAGACGTGTATTCAGGTTTTTTTAGAAGTTATGTAATTTTAGTGTTTAAGCTCAATAAAAAGCGTGGAGTGAATGTATGCCTCCACCGGGGAATATAGTCCCAAAAGAAGACCTGCGTTTATGGAAAAATTTAAAGGACCGTGACTTCATAAGGCTGTGTAACTATTAGCAGGAGAAACATGGATTTTTAAGGTGGGTGTATCACTTGAATATTTGATTTTGAAAGATTAAGAGATTTAGCAAAATATCAGGAAAGCTGAAATACAGTTTTATCCTTTGGGAAATGATTGTCAGTAACGTAACATGTATGAAAACTGAATATATTAGGCTCAAACATGCAAAATGGCCGGTATGGTCCTTTAACGGCTCTCGTGTGGTAGAGCAGAGAGAAATGGAAAATTTTCCCCCCAAACGTTGAGTTTGTGGTCGCTGAATCCCACACAGATACTCTGGCTGATTCTTTTCAGATTTGGAGTCTGCTGAGGTCACCAAACGCCATATTTTTGGCTCATGTCCTGCTCTAAGCGACCTACGAGAGTCAGGTAGACGTCTGTACACCCACACAGTCCTAGAAGAGGAGTTTGGTTGATGTAATGTAAATCAGTAAAGCCTTTATTGGCTTTAAAACACTTTGAAATGTCAGGATACCAGCGCAGATAAAAAGGAGCGACTCTGCTCTCATGTGCGATGAAAGGGAAGCGTGGAGGAGCCGCCTGCATGCATAATGAGGGTTTACGTGTCAGCGGAGAGGATGAGTGGAAGGACGTCTGCATCAAACAGGCATAAATCACGTTCAGTAACACTCCACACTCATTTACACATCAGATGACAGAGAAGAGAGAAGCAATGCGAGTGTGATGCCTTATCAGCAACGCAGGCCAGCAGGATGAAGACTGAAGTCAGAAGTTACCTGCGGTGGGATGACGCCTCCACAGATGACCAGGATATCTGGCCGGTTCAGGTTCCGGAGCTCCTTGATGAGCTCTGGAACCAGGGTCTTGTGTCCCGCTGCGAGCGTGCTGATGCCCACGCAGTGAACGTCTGCGTCCACCGCCTGCTGGGCGACTTCCAGAGGAGTCTGTCAGGCCAGGAGGAAAAACATCAAACACGTCTCAGAGCTCAGGCTCACATCCATGTTGTTTTCAGGTTTCATGGGAAAATACGCCGATTTCTTAGAGTGTTTTCAGAGCTTCATTTGGTCTGAATCAGGCTGAACAAAGCTGCATAGGCTGATTTGGTTCAGTTTCACACAGGAAAAATAATCAAACCAAAATATATCAGGAAAAAAAATCATCCAAACAGGTCAAACAGATCCAAACAGGAAAACTTTACCTGGATAACTAGCATGGAGCAAAGATGGAATCAGGATACGTTCCTGGTCATAATTATCATTTGGTCTATCATTTGGCAGCAGAAGCTGAATTTGACTTCAAGACGAGATCTAAACACACCACTTATTGGTGTGTGTTGCTTCACTTTGTGTGAAGAAAATGTGATGGGGCCGTCTGAGCACATATAACAACATGCTAACTTTCATCATGTTCATCTGAAGGCGTGTTTGGTAAGCGTGATTTGGGAGGTGATGTGGATTCTTAAATGAGAATCCGTCTCCTCCCAAAATGCACAAAATCTTGCAGGACAGTTAACAGTCTGCTGCTGAACAGAGAAACTCTCAGTTTGTCGAATGTTTCTGCCGTGTAAAGTGGAGCATCAGCCTTTAAATCAGCCTCAAAGTGAATAAAGCCTGGCTTCTCTTTGCCTGCGTGTCGTCCTTAAGCTGAAACAAATCCTGACTTCTGCTTCCTGCGTGAGAGCGGCTTTGCTCGACAGCGCCTCTCTTCCATACTCAGATCTACTCTGGAGCCGCCGGCTGAGCGGCGAAAGCATCTGGACCCCAAAACCCGCCGGCGGGTNCCCGCCGGCGGGTTTGAAAGGTATGTTTTCTTTAAACAATCGTCAAAATTACACCATCTGTCATAGCCAGAAACTTTAAAAATCTAAATTATTGTCGGGTTTTCAAATTTCCGACGGTCCTTGAACTAACCATGTCTGCCTAACATGGAAGTAAGGAAACGTAACCAAATCTAAGCTTAAAATAGTGATATTTCCACAAAATCACTTTATTATAAATGTCTCATTTAAAAATTTGCTAAAAATAAACCCTTTGTACAATCCAAATTCTGTAAAAAACAACAAATTCTGTGTTTTTCGCCACAACTAGCAAGTCTGGCACGCCTCTGTGCTCTTTAACAGTCATGTGACAACAATTCAGCGAGTCATTGGCTGAATGCAGACTGCAGCAGGAACACTAAGCCTATTGTTTATAAGGATTATAGGTTGTAAAAATGTAAATAGTTCAGTATGTATAGTCCCTTTTTTAATTTTTTTTAATTTTTTAAATTTTATTTTTCCAGTATTGGTAACACTTGTGGGCACTTGGAAAAATGTTGTATATATAGATTACATCTTTTTCAATTTTTTAAAATAAATTATCAAAGAAATTCAACTTACATTTTTTTCTTTTTTTATGCTTTATTACATTATAACTGTGTTATACTGCATAAAAGACATTTTTGAGTTCTTCCTACATATAGCCATGATTGTGCTGCTTCCATAGAGGTGCAGGACTTGCAGTTTCAGTGAAAAATGAGCCACAGTGATAAAAATGTGACAGGAGCAAAAACCACCCAGAAAGTGCTTTTAAATGCGTCTCTGAGACACCGACCTGAAACAGCGGCCCGACGTCCACGTCAAAGCCCAGGTCAGCGAAGCCCGTGGCGATGACTTTGGCACCTCTGTCATGACCATCCTGCCCCATCTTTGCCACCAGCAAACGAGGGTTCCGGCCTTCATGCTGCTTAAAATCTGCAACTCTTAGATAAAATTAAAAAACAAACAAATAAGAAAGAAAAACCCTCTGGTAGTAAAGCTTTAAAGGATCATACCGGTGATTTTTGTATGTTTGAGCCCAATAAATACACCCTGAATACATGTTACGTTACTGCCAACCATTTTCCAAAACACATGACGGGAGTGATAAATATTAAAATTGTTTTTCCTACCTTCTAGATTGCTGTTGGTTTTAGTTCATTCCAGTACGTCCATAAAAATCAACTTGTAGAGAATTTAAAGGTGCTTGAGATAAATAATCCTTCACGAGATCCACAAGCCATTATTATTTTTTTTGTCAAAGTTACTTAATTTAACCGATCCAACATGGAGTTATGCAGAAAGAAATGTATTTGTCCACCAGACAATACAGCTCCAGGAAAAACTACTTCAAACCACCATGTCTTGCACAATTGTGCGTAAATGTCAGCAGGTGAAACACTGAAATATAAGGTGGTGTATCACCTGAACATCTGAGCGATTAGGGGATTTGGCAAAGTAACAGGAAAATTAAAATACAACTGAATGTTTTGGATGTAGTAACGTAAAGTGTATGTGGATCGTTTTATTGGGTTCAAACTTGTGTAAAACCACCGGTATGGTCCTTTAATGGTCAATCATCACAGGAGATCCATCTCTTTCTGTTGTACCTGTTGTGGGCGTGAGCGATCTCTTCATGCTCGCCAAACTCGCTGCGGTACGCTCCGCTCACCAAGCGTGTGCTGGCTTTGTGTTCACCAAACACCGCCTTCATGGCGTCGGTGATTTCACCGACAGAACACCTGCAGACAGGAGCAGAGAACCAATCAGATTCAGGCACTGCTTCATCACAGAATTTCTAGTTACTGGTGCATGAGTCAGGATTTTTCTGTGTCAAACACCAAAAAGATTTGTGCTCTCAGTCTGATGATATTAACGTTGCAGTGAGTAACGTTCAAGTAATTAATCTGTAACTTCTACACTAACTCTCTAGGTAGATACAGCAAATATAACACCCACTTTTAATAAGCAATACGAGAATTGGGAAAATCTGTTTACAAGCGATTCACACCTTTATCTTTATTCAGATTCAGATTCAGATTATTTTACTGTCCATTTGATTTGCATAAAATGGAAATTTGTCTTTGGCACTATATTGTATTGTAATGTATTTTATTTATTATTATATTATTACATAATAATATAATGAATAATATCATTTATTTATTTATTATTGTATTGTAATATATCAATTCTTAACCAATCCTTAACTCTTCCATTGTCCTAAGAGTCAAAAATGAGCTGTACTGTGTTTAACAGCAGAAAAAAACTCAGTAAAATACTTTTTTTTCAGCATTAAATCTGATGACTTTTTCTGACCCTTCCATTAGAAAAATTGAAACATTGCCCATTTTTATATTTTTAGAAAAGCTGTTCACCATCAGGGTTCAAAGATTGTCTTTGGGTATTTTTTTTTTGACCCATTTACAGACAAACTGAAGTAATAATAAATGATTTATAGCAACTACACAAACATGCATGGCTTCAAATGGAGGTATGCGCATGCGCGCGCACACACACACACACACACACACACACACACACACAGTGAAACAGAGAAGTGCTGATGCTTGAAAAAAAAAAAAAAACTTTCTCGTGCACGTGCAGCAACCTGCACTTGACCTGACCGTGCCTACAGACCATTTCCAACAAAATACAAAAAATAAAAAAAAAAACTAAATAAAAAGAACAAAAGAAGAACAACAAAATAAATAAGAACAAAATAAAACATTTCATCATTTCTGACAGAGAATGAGTGAAGTCATAATGTTATCAAGGTGCTGTACGTGTCAGCACCCAATTTCCCTTTTTTCTGAAGCCATGAGTTCACGGTTCAACACCCAGCACAGCCTTGACCTGATTTCTCCTGAAGATGTCTGACAGAACAATGACAGAGGCTTCGCGTGACATCAGTTGTCATGTGCTTGTTTATGCTCTGTCTGGCAGAAAAAAATATACAATCTATTTTTATACTAATGCAGTACTACAATAAAAATAAAACATCATAATTAGTCATAATAAATTCCAGCAAAATATAAATTATTATGTATGTTTTGTTAAAAATGAATGGTTTACACTGAATAAATGCATTCTCTGCACAGTAAAGTAGGATAACACAATTATTCACAAGTCGTTGATGAGTGACAGGCTGTTTCTTCATGCGAACATAGATTTTGGGTTTAAATTCAATTCAATTAAGAGATTTTTTTGTTGTTTTTAAACTCACAAATCTGCCAGTTTAAACTCACAAATTTGCGAGTTTTTTTTTTTTTTTTTGCAAGTACATGACATGCAAGTACATTAAATTATACTTTTCCATCGGATTTAGCAATAAAGAAATACTTGTGCTTTTAGCCCAAAATCCTCTTATTATCATAAGCACATGGATTTTTTAACTCACAAATTTGCGAGATTAAAAACTCAAAATAATGCCCCCCTCGTTTCTTTTTTACATCTTATATGGCCCTAAGATGCCGTCATAGCTGAGTGTGACAGAAAAGGAAAAGATTACTGAGCCTTTAATAAACTTGCTCTGTTTTATCGGCCCATCTGCAAACACTACAGACACTAAAAATACAAAAAATACAAAAAAAAAAAAAAAAAAAAACATAAAAAAATACAGTCAAAAATGCAGTCACATCTCTCGCCGTCTCCATACAGCCTCTGCAGGATGTCATAGGTGTATTTGTTGAGGTGAAACATGTCATTCACCTTAAAGGGCTACACCAGTGATTTTGCATATTTAAGTCCAATAAATATTACCCGGATACATGTTATATCAATGACAATCGTTTTCCAAAATATTAAACTGTATTTTAGTTTTAGTTTCGATGTGTATTTTTAGAAAGAAACAGATTTTGTCAGAGGATTATGAATCCGGCCTGAGAACATCCTGGGATCCCTCAGGAAGAGGGCATGTTTATGCAGAGGGACTTTTCTTAGCATTAGCACATTTGTGACCCAGAAAATGAAAGGATGGAGTTATTGTTTGGCCGTGTTTGAGGCAAAGAAAGATGCAAACACAATCACGTGTGTGTGTGACATAAGATCACATGTTCCTCACAGCAGCGTTTTCATGTCTCACAGTGATAAGTTATTATGCAGCGACATGTCTGACGCCTTTTTCTGCTGCTACAACCTGAACTTCTGATAGGAAAAAAAAATCCTTGAAGCTTTAGTAATGCAAGTCACGCTGAGATGGGATGCTGCTGTCTGTGGGAGTGTACTGGTGTGTGTGTGTGGGTGTGTAAGGGTGTCTGTGGGAATTGTGACCTGGCTCGTGCTGCATCCACAGCCAGCGCTAGAAGGTTGCCCTCCCTGGTCCGGGCGCACTCCTTAATGGCCGCCAGACATTTCTTCACCGCCTCAGGGTCACGATGCTCCCTGACCTACAGGAGAGAACACGGATAGCCATGACATTCCCAACATTCCCACAGACATGTGACACAGACAGTCTAATAGGAGGAGCTGCAGCATCTGAGCATCAAGGTGCTTGTGTAGTCTATGACAACGGTAAAATACACCTTTCTTTTATTCCGCCTTTATCCTAATTCTACCATACTCTTGTGTGAATTCAAATGAATTTGTGAAAAGTTTGGGGATAAACAAATTTAAAAATTCTGGGAATACAATACATGCAATTTACATGCAAAAATTAAAATGTGTAAAACTTTTATACAGAAGCTGACATTTTGTGCCATGTAGAATGCGGGATGTTGTGACGGTTCTAACATCACGTCGTTTTAATGCAGGTCCACAGACGAACCAGTCCACTCATAAACACTCGTGAACCTGCATCATCTACCTCGTCTTCATGCGGCCGCGATGAGCACGGTTTGTCATCTGTTTCCGAGCGTGATTCATTTCCTTGCTTCATGCACACACCTGTGGGAACAGAGCATTGTTCCGCCGATGCAGCGTGGCTTTTACTTCTGCAGCTTTGATCCCACAGCAACTTTCCAAATGCATTATCCTCTCAATGCCCAGTGACCTTCCAGCATAAGCAGCAAGCTTAAGACATTGTACATCTACATGTCTAATAACAGGAAGTAAGGGAAAAAAAACCTGGTTTGCTGTCAGACTGTATGTGCTGCATAAAGAGTCCTTACATGTATTATTTAAGCATGTATCACACAAACCGCTTCAGAGGAAAAAAAAAAACGGCTGAAGACTGCAAAGCTAAATGCTAATTTTTTTACATAGTTCTTCAAAAGTGGAGGAACTCGTTGCGGCTGAGATGTGGATCTAAATGTGACACATAAATTCTGCTTTTCTTCGAAACAAAAAGGTCAGATATTTAAAAAAAAAAAAAAAGAAAGGATTCAGTGCAAATGTTATGAACATTACCAGTGATTTTGCATGTTTAAGCCCAATAAATACGACCTGCATACATGTATTGTTACTGATAACCGTTTTCCAACATCATCAAAACTCTACAGCGTCATTCCCAAGTGCTCACTGACCTTTTTCAGTTTCTCGATCTGTTTCTGGCGTACGGCGGTGTTATCGATGGCCAGGACCTCCACGGTTTCCTCCTTTTCCAGACGGTACTTGTTCACTCCAACGATGACCTCTGAACCTGACGGACACAAGAGAAACGTGCACAAATCAGGAGGGAGAACATACGACAGAGGTGTGGATGACTGACTTAAAGGGCATGTTTGAGCCTAATATATTCAATTTTCATACACGTAACGTTACACAATCATTTCCTTGATCATTTCATTGACAATCATTTCCCAAAGCATACTACTGGAATGGTGATTTAAAAATGTTTTTCCTACCTTCCAGACCTCCATTGGTTTCAGTTCATTCTATTAAAATCAACTTGTTGATACTTGAAACGCTCTTGGGATAGGTAATCCATCATCACCAACAAGACGTGTATTCAGGTTTTTTTTAGAAGTTATGTAATTTCAGCGTTTAAGTGCAATAAAAAGCTTTTCTCCTGTGACTATATTCTCTAGCTCAGATATACATTTTTATGTACATACAATTTAAATTAAGCAACTTTGACAGAAAAACAGTAAAAGTCTGTGTTTCGCTGTGATGGATTATTTATCTCAAGCACATTTCAATTCTCTACAAGTTGATATTTATAACGTACTGGAATGAATTGAAGCCAATGACAATCTGGAAGGTAGGAAAAACAATTAGAAAATGTGCCGTTCCAATAGTATGTTTTGGAAAATGGTTGGCAGTCGTGTAATATTTATGCAAGTAGTAATTATTAGGTTCAAACATGTGAAACCACCAGTATGGTCCTTTACTACAAAGATTTGAAAAACGGCGGTTGTCCACCTGTGGAATTTTGCATCTGACCAATCAGAGCTTCACCATCAGTAACCTTACAATTATTGATTTTTTTTTTTTTTTTTTTTTTTTACACTGAGTTAATCGTGAATATTGTGGAAAAACAGCCATTACCGTTTACGATTTTTTATATCTTAGAAGAATATTTTTAAACCTTTTTAACCTGAAGATGATCATTTTTAGGCCCCATCTTCATCAAACACAGGCTGCTGATGTTGAAACTAAATGGTTGCAAGAAAATGGTCTGACAGTCCAACATGGTCCGTGAGAATTGAAGGACTATCTGAAGTGAAAATCTGTCAGCAGCACAGAGGTGTTGCCACGGTGAATCAGACAGCCGGAGAATACAAATGAGAAGCGGCAAGACAGAGATGAAGCAGCCAACGCTTAGAGTCTGAGATCGGCTGCATCTTAGTCACTTCTGGCGTGACACATAAAGGTAAATTCTAAAGAGAGAGAGCAGAAAGCTTCAATTAAGCCTCCAAATATCACTGAGATTTACACCATACACACACACACACACAAACACACTCACACAGTCATCAGCAACAACAGACCTCACCAAACACACATGATTTTGTCGTAGTGGCTCCATTCCACAAGGAAAATTGGTATTCTGATCATGTCTGTGACATTTGTAAAATGAATGAGTGGAATAAGATCAAGGTCACACAGAAGCAGCATTATTAAACTAAATTATAGAAAAAAAAATTTAAAAAACTGAATTATACGGCCTCATTTAATACTTATTTGACAGGATTCATTAAACACAGCGCCAGACTTAAAGGACCATACTGGTCATTTTGCATGTTTGAGCCTAATATATTCAATTTTCATACATGTAACATTACTGACAATCATTTTCCAAAGCATACTACTGGAACAGTGAATTAAAAATGTTTTTCCTACCTTCCAGACCTCCATTGGTTTCAGTTCATTCTGCTATTAAAATCAACTTGTTGATACTGTAAACGTTCTTGGGATAGGTAATCCATCATCACCAACAAGACATGTATTCAGGTTTTTTTTAGAAGTTATGTAATTTTAATGTTTGAGTGCAATAAAAAGCGTGGAGTGAATGTATGCCTCCACCGGGGAATATAGTCCCAAAAGAAGACCTGTGTTTATGGAAAAATTTAAAGGACCGTGACTTCATAAGGCTGCGTAACTATTAGCAGGAGAAACATGGATCTTTAAGGTGGGTGTATCGCTTGAATATTTGATTTTGAAAGATTAAGAGATTTAGCAAAATATCAGGAAAGCTGAAATATGGTTTTATCCTTTGGGAAATGATTGTCAGTAACGTAACATGTATGAAAGTTGAATATATTAGGCTCAAACGTGCAAAATGGTGGCGGGTATGGTCCTTTATTGTGTCAATAAGGGTAAACTCATTCATAAATGCCTTCTTTTAACGCCATCTTTTAACGGTTTGCCTTGAAAGAGGCGCTGCTATGGTATTTCCTTCTTTACATGTCGGGGAAGTGATTCATAAAACACACAGTCACGCAAAAATTAAGATGTGTTTCAGTCTGGAGATAAATTGATATTTTAAACTGTATTTGCCTCATGTGTGTTAGTGATCAATAAACTTGATATTTATGCCCACTCAGCTGACCAGTCAGTTAAATGTTGAGTTTTGATCTGATCTCACACATTTTCTAGTGGCAGTGAGACTCTTCATCAAGCTCTCTCTGTCTGTCTCTCTCTGTCTCTCTCTGTCTGTCTCTCTCAAGCAGAGAATTTCTGTTTCCTTTGCAGATTTAATGTTTCAATGTCGCTTTGACATCAGATGACTCAAGATAAATCATAACTCTTAAATATGAAGCAACTCATTAACATGCTGATCTTTGTTAGTTTTTACCTGCGACACACCTGACAACAACATGTCAGTAACAGGACAAGGATGCATTGATTAACGTAAGGGAAGCTTTATAAATGAGCTTTAATGAACATGGCGCTTATTAAGCTGTATAGTTATGGTGAATTTTTTTTTTAATGATTCCTTCCCATTACGTGGTTTTCAGTAATTATCCTGTACCTGAGTCGATGCGGGCCTGTCTACGTGCTGCACATTCCTCGATACGGAGTTTTGGAATTCCCTCAGCCACAGCCCGGGCCATGCCTCCCATCTCCTCAATGTCCTGAATGAACTGCACAGGAAAATATAGAGTTTACATGAAGATACCTGTCATATATGATGAAAAGAAACATACATACACTTCCTACATTTCTTTCAAAGCTTTACTTCTGGAGTCATTTTTTATTTTAATTATCTGTGAGAAACATTGTTGTTGCTGTTGTTTTTGGGATAACATGTTGCAGGATTTACTGTAGTTTTTTTTTTTTTTTTNGGGGGGGGGGGGGGGTGTTATATATAAATACATTATGTTTATATGACAAATAGATATGACATATCTTATCCTTAAATCTTCCTCCTTTTTGTTCTTCTTTGGTTTATATTAACAGTTGCTGCAATAGTGCATCCACAACTACAAAATATTATCAACTGCAAAACCCGAAAATAGTAGAATTAATAGTAAAGGACCATACTGGTGGTTTTGAATGCTTGAGCCCAATAAATACTACCAGCATACACGTGACATTACTGCAAATCATTTTCCAAAATATAAAACCATATTTTAGTTTTCATTTTTTTTCCCCAAATCTTTCAAAATGAAATGTTCAGGTGATTCACACCTTAAAATTCACCTGCTAACATGTACGTCAGAACGTAGAAGGCACTGCCATTTTTAATTTCTTGGTAGAAGCCTTATTTTGTTTTTCTGGGACTATATTTCCTGGCGGAGACATACATTTTTTTCCGTGTAGCTCCGTGTTGGATCAGTTAAGCTGAGTAACTCTGATAAAAAATAATAATGGTTTGTTTTGCTGTGATGGATTATTTATCTCAAGCAAGTTTTAAGTCTCTACAAGCTGATTTTTATAGTGTACTGGAATGAACTGAAAGAAATGGCTGCCTGGAGGGTAGGAAAAACAACTCTAATATTTACCGCTCCAGTAATATATTTTGGAAAATGGTTGGTAGTAATGTAACATGTATGTGGGCATTATTTATGATAGTATTTAGTATTTATTGGGCTCAAAAAGAGGAGAAGTTCAGGCATGACAAACCTTCAAAGCCGTGTTGTAGACATCATCCGTGAGGGCCTCCATCATGTGTGACCCTCCCCACGGATCAGCAACTTTAGGGATGCCCGACTCTTCCTGGATGATGATTTGCGTGTTTCGAGCAATGCGAGCGCTCTTCACTGTGGGCAAACCCAGAGCTTCATCAAACGAGTTGGTGTGGAGCGACTGAGTCCCGCCAAACACTGCCGCCATGGCCTCAATCGCCGTGCGAATCACGTTGTTGTACGGATCCTAACGACAGGAAGGAAAGTTTTATTTACATTCAGAATGGGACATGTGGTCAAAGAAATTAAAGGGTCTCACAAGTTCTCAGATTGCAGATCACACTCTTTATTCTTGCATGTACACAGGAAGTACACACACAAGAATAAAGTGGATCAACACCTTCAAATTCATACAGCTTCAAATGGTGTGAGCCTTCAGCACCAACTCATATACTCATAGCTGATCCAAACCCCACATACGTCAGAAGGGTTTAGACTAGTAGGCTAGTTTAGGCTCAGAGGCACTGTCAGGCATTGTCAGACCTGGAACAACCTGTACTGTCTCCAAGGATTGTTTTCACAGAAGCACACATCATTCCAGGTCATGAACTATCCGTGACCTTGGCTCCCTTCTGGAAATAACATAGACACTGAAGAATAAACATGAGTACAAGAATGTAAGAATATAAAAATATAAGGATTAGCACACTTGAATATAAATGAACAGCTTGAGAATATGAAATATGAAAATATGAAAAGTATATGAAATACAGTATAATATGAAGTAATATAGATGATAATATGCAGTATATTACTTTAATTCTCACAAGTTTTATATGAGTTTTAGAGCAAAAACACCTCACTCTCAGGGAATTGCTTTTCAATCTCTGGAAAGCAGATCCTTGTCATTTCTCTGGGAAGTCATTGCTTTGTTTGTTTAGCCACTTTTGATTTTTGTATTTTTTGTTTTTTTAGTTCACAATGTTTGATAGACGGCCTCTATCATACAGATGGAAAGACTGAGATTTCTTAGATAAAACTCCATAGACAGATTCCTAAAGATTTGGGGCTCATTCGCCTCCCAACTGGAAGACTCCAGAAGCAGATCACCAGACTGTACCTGAAATTTTCATTGTTTGAAAGACTGTGTGTGGTGGTTTTAGCACTTTGCAGTTAACTGGCAGCTGTTTTGTGTTTGTTCTTTTGTTTTGTTGATTGAAAAATTAAAATAAAATTTCATTTAAAACAAAAATCACAATGATTGAGTCAGATTCTGAAGTCTGAATGCACAGCTATGAACATTCAAAAAAAGGTGGGATTTGGTGGAGTCGTAGCTTTTTGTTGAGCTGGAGTATTAAGAGGAAAGTATTAAAGAAGAATAAAGCACCTTGACTGTGCAAATGAATAAATTAACATGTATGTTAAAGCTTTGAAAATTGGCCTAAATTAACATATGATTATTCCATGCAGCAGATCTAGATAATGCAATTGTAAATTAATTTACTCAAGCATGTAAACTTTATAATTTGAGTGAGAATCTCTGCATGCATTTCCTCACTGGCGGAGTCTCCTTCATATTCCAGATTTAAAAAATGAGTCATGCATGTTAGATGAAATCCTAGTAATTCCGTCCATGTCAGAATATATGACAGAAAACTTAGTAGCACAAACCCATTAGCTAGGTTTGCTTTTTCATGGAATTTGATATTAATAAAAAGGCAAAAAAAACCCTCCAAAGCTTAAAGTGAGGTGTATTTAAAGAGCTTTAAAGAATGATCGTGGCTAAAACGTACCTGTTCGGTGAGAGACCAGCCTGAAGTCTGGCAGTGTGTGCGGAGACAGAGAGACTTTGCATTCTTAGGCTGAAAGTTCTCTTTTATGAGTTTTGCCCAAAGCCTCCTGCCTGCCCGAAGCTTAGCGATTTCCATGTAGAAGTTCATCCCGATTCCCCAGAAAAACGACAACCTGACAACACACATGCAATTATTAAAAAAAAAACAAAAAGAGCCAATCAGTTATTAAAACAGGCTGGAAAAATATAATTAAGAGCCATTCTGCAAAAAAAAAAAAAAAAAANAAAAAAAAAAAAAAAAAAAAAGTCTTTTTGATACATGCCAAGATTTTTATTTTTTTTTTACTACTTTACATATTCATATTCCTTACTCGCTTCATCACTAAGATCAGAAGGAGAGAGGGAGATTTCAGCCAAACAGGAAGCAAATGTTTCTGTTTATTGAAACATGGCTGCTTTCAGACATGCATCCATTCTGTTCATGTTTGAAAAGGTCTCGGCTCACTTTTCCCTAAAAGCAGCATCAGTAATGTTACTTAACATTTCTGTAACACTTCCTTCAAAAAATGGCTTTTACTGAGAAATTAAAACGACCATGCTAAGTGTTAACAGGCAAAATATTGACTTCTACGGTGCAGTACATTTTATTTTAAAAGATTAGGGAATTTGGCAAAAGAACAGGAAACCTAAAATACAATTTTGTGTTTTGGAAAATGGCTGTCAGTAACGTAATGTGTATTCATGTAGTATTTATTGGGATTAAACATTCAAAATCAACGATATGGTCCTTTAAATTGAAAACAAATTCAGCTTATCAGACTGTTTAATGTTGAAGCTCTACCCATAACATATAAATCATTTTCATATGTGCTTCAAAAATGATGAAATCTATAACAGGAAGTGAAATACTATTATTAATCGTATCTGCAAGTTTACGTTCCAAATAATTTGGAATTATCTCATAATTATGCAAGGTTGGATATGAAGCATGTGAATTATGAGCAAGCTGCAAATTATAGAGAACACATGGCGGCATGATAAATGTGTTGGATACTGCAACGGAGATATGAGGAGATATGAGGCGTGATAAGGCAAAGATTTAGGTGAAACAAGTGTGTGTTTGTGTCTTATTGTACAAGCTATGAAAATGAAAATGAAAAACCAGCAGATAAGAGAATTTAATTTGAATAGATAGCAGCAGCAGAAAATAGTTATTCTCTGTCCAATATGAAATATAATATCTTTTACTGGTCTGCTTGAAAAACAGAAAAGGACGTATGGACTTCATTACATTCTCCTGTTCAAGTATGAGAAATGATGAGGCGGCTTTATTAAAGGACCATACGAGCCATTTTGCATGTTTGAGCCTATCATATTCAATTTTCATACATGTTACATTACTGACAATCATTTCCCAAAGGATAAAACTGTATTTCAGCTTTCCTGATATTTTGCTAAATCTCTTAATCTTTCAAAATCAAATATTCAAGTGATACACCCACCTTAAAAATCCATGTTTCTCCTGCTAATAGTTACACAGCCTTATGAAGTCACGGTCCTTTAAATTTTTCCATAAACGCAGGTCTTCTTTTGGGACTATATTCCCCGGTGGAGGCATACATTCACTCCACGCTTTTTATTGAGCTTAAACACTAAAATTACATAACTTCTAAAAAAACCTGAATACACGTCTTGTTGGTGATGATGGATTACCTATCCCAAGAACGTTTACAGTATCAACAAGTTGATTTTAATAGCAGAATGAACTGAAACCAATGGAGGTCTGGAAGGTAGGAAAAACATTTTTAATTCACCGTTCCAGTAGTATGCTTTGGGAAATGATTGTCAGTAACGTAACATGTATGAAAATTGAATACATGTTACGTTAGACTCAAAGATGCAAACTGGTTGGTATGGTCCTTTAAAACCAGATGAATCAGGTATATAATATGGTCCTTTAATACTATTTGTACCTCGGGGCGAACTCGTCGATGGTGAGGCCTGCTTTCAGACCCGTGCGGCAGTACTCCAGCCCGTTAGCGATGGTGTACACCACTTCCAGGATGGCGTCGGCTCCGGCCTCCTGAAGATGGTAGCCGCTGATGGATATAGAGTTGAACTTTGGCATGTGCTGGGAACACGAGGATGAGTGTTACATGATATAAAGCAGGTATAAGATATAAAGCATCAGAAACATAATTGGCAGGATTCATAACAGAAAGAAAAAAGAAAAACAAAAATCACATCCTCACGCTAAATAAACACTGATGATTGAAGCTAATTCCTAAAGCTTCTCTTACATTCATCAGCATATCATTTCCAGTTACTGAGACATTGTTGTCAGGTGTGTCTCAGGTAAAAGCCAATAAAGATCAGTGTGTTAATGAGCTGCTTCATATTTGAGAGTCACAATTTATCCTGATTCATCTGGTGTCAAAGCAGCATTAATACATTAAATCACAAAGGAAACAGAAATTCTGCTAAGATAAACGCACAGTTAACCTCCATAGTGTATGTGTGTGTGTGTGTGTGTGTGAGAGAGAGAGACAGACACAGAGTGCAGCACATGAGGAAGCTCAGCACCACGAGAATGTGTGTGAGATTGGATCAAAACTCACCACTGAGTGGGCTTAAAGATATAAATATATTGAGACAAATACAGTTTAAAACGTCGCCCAGATTTCATATTTACCACCAGACTGAAACACGTCTTCATTTGTTTATGAATCATTTCCCCGACATATAAATAAAGAAGTATCGTGATAACGCCTCTTTCGAGGAAAAGGCTAAAAGATGGCGTTTATGAATGAGGGAATGTGGTTTTATGATGATATTTGCCCTCATCGACATGTTAAATATTGCGCTAAGCTTTATGAATCTCCCCAAATATGTTCTCAAAGACTATCAATTTGCTGCAGAGAAGATGAAAACAGCTTATAAATACCTTGGAGGTGTAAGCGAAGATGTCTGCGATGGCATGCATGGAAGGTTCCGGGGGGAAGATGTAGGTGTTTCGAACCATGAACTCCTTCAAGATGTCGTTCTGGATGGTGCCGGTGAGTTTGGCTTTGGGGACGTTCTGCTCCTCTCCAGTCACGATGAACATTGCCAGTACGGGGATAACAGCCCCGTTCATCGTCATGGAGACGGACATCTTCTCCAGAGGGATTCCATCAAAAAGCATCTTCATGTCTTCAACTGTGTCTATGGCAACTCCAGCCATGCCAACATCCCCGTGGACGCGGGGGTTGTCTGAGTCGTAACCACGGTGAGTGGGCAGATCGAACGCCACGGAGAGACCCTGCTGCCCGGCTGACAGGAAAGAGTGAAGGAGACAGAGGTTAAGGATGAAAAGGAGACGGATAACGTGGAGGCGAGTCATAAATGGAAGCTCTGAAAATCAGAAAAATATACTGAAAAAAAAAAGGCGTCCACAGACATTTCTGCAGATTAAATAAGACTTAAATAATTTCTGCTGCAACTAATAAAGTTGCTTCGACAAAAAATAACTTATTAGACATAGATGGACGTAGACAGATGGATTACTTATTATCTCAAGCGTGTTTCAAGTCTCTCCCAGTTGATTTTTAAAGCGTACTGGAATGAACTGAAACAATGGCAGCCTGGAAGGTAGGAAAAAGATTCTAAAATTTACCGCTCCAGCAGTTTATTATGGGAAATGGTTGTCAGTAACGTAATGTGTATGCAGTTTGTATATATTGGACTCAAAAATACAAAATCGCTGTTATTGTCCTTTTTAAATCCTATTTAATTACATCAAGAGTAGAATATGTTTCAAACAATGTATTTGACACATAACACATAAGTCCAGGTGAGGCCATGTAACGTATGTTAAAAAGTTAAAAATAAAGGTTGTGGTATTTCACTGTTGACCTCATGAACTGTGGTGAAATTATAACTTTTAAAACAAATACTCAAACATTTTTATGGAAAGAAAATGCATGATATACTGTATGTGGAATTTTATGAGATGAAATTAGTAATCTGTCTATCTTCTTTAATCTAGATTTCTGGTGCAAAGTGCATCTTATCATATAATAATGCATTGAAGTGGCATTTTGCTGAATTGTGGATTTTGTCATATTCTTCACATGTGCTGTAATACAGTTTCAGATCTGTGTATAATCTATTACTGGCTCTGTTTTCTTGAGAGATAACAGCCAAAGTCGTCAACTATGACCTCAGATTACACACAGTCATTTCTGATATACTGTTCAGGTGTGTTAAAGCAGCATTATGACAGAATGCTACCACTTGATTTTACTTTCAAGGACAGAAAAAATGCTCAAAACCGACACATATTTTACCAATTAAAAGGACAAGAGGTGCAGAGAAATTAAACAGCTGAGTTTTCCATGGATATGTATTATTTAAAGCTCATATTAAGGATTGATTTTCACTTTGAATGGTTTGAATCCACAGATAAATGAAGCAAAAGACTACCTTTAATGTTATCTTTGTAGAACTTGTTGCTCTCCTCCACAGTGCTAAACCCAGCGTACTGCCTGATGGTCCAGGGTCTGTAGGTGTACATGGTGGGGTAGGGCCCCCTAGTGTAAGGAAACACTCCTGGCAATTCATCTGCACTCCCAGCCGAGTCGGCTTTGGTGTAAACAGGCTTGATGTTGATCCCCTCCGGTGTGCGCCAAATCAGATCCTCTGGGTTCTTCCCTTTCAGCTGTTTTTTAGCCAAACTGGCCCATTCAGAATGCAGCTCCTGCTGGTCCTGACACGGCGTGGCGGTGTGGATCAGAGAAGAAGGTGTGTGTGCAGAGGAAACAGAAGCTGCAACCAGACGACGGGCAGCCAAAGCCGCGCATGTCCTCTGTGCAGTCAGCATGCTTTCTGCTCTCTGAATCAGACGCACATGGATGACCTGAGGTGGAAAAGGAGGAATAAAGGTGATATCACCACCATGAACTAAAAAATAATACATTCCATCTTGTATGGAGAAAATGTTCCACCATACCCTTTAAAAATCTGCCATGTTGTTACCTCCACCATGGATATTTAGAGAAGTTATGGACAGATTTGCACAAACTTTGGGGGACAGACAGATAATGTCAGGAGGAAGAAGTGATTAAATTAAAAAGGTGGTCTGGATTATATTGTGGATCAGGGATCCATGGGAAATTTTTAGCCTATAAAGTCCTTGGCAGAGGTATGTGCTCTCAGAATGTCTTTTTGTTGTGTCTTTGCTTATAGAGTCAAAAATGATGCATCAAATAAGAGCATTTCAACAAACAATTAAGAGGATATATCCCACTATTTTAGAAAGAAACAAAAATATTATGATAAGAATTTTAATAACAGAGAAGGTTGACAAGAACAATTTTAGCTATGCTCCAAGTAATAAGTAGCCAGTGTTCCAATTAACCAGTGGCTATGTTAACTGGTGACTTTAACCTGAATTGCCCTGACAGCAGATGCAAACAGGAATACTTTGCTGTTCACTAAATACTACATTAATAGGTGTATATTCAATAAATATAAACTCTTATTTGTGGTTTTTAAAGTGGCCGAAAAAGTAATGATGATTCAATTCTGCACATATTAAAGCTATGAAGAAGGTGCTTATTTGCATCATTTTTGAATGATCTGTATTAATGTCTCTTTATTTTGTGTTAAGATTGGCAACTGTTCTCATTTGTGCTACCTGACAAATCTGAACATAGATTTACCCCTCCCTTTTTTTAAATAAAATAATAATAATAATAATAAGAAGAAATGTTTCATTAAAAACATGAAGAGAACGTGCGCACACAACTGCGTTAACGTCACCAGTTAACATGGTCACTCCTTAATCTGGAACACTGGTTGATATTTATGACAGTGCAGGACATTTGTGTTGATGCTGTTCATCTTGTTGTAGATACTGAAAATAAAGCGTTTCGGTTTGAGTGTGTTTACATAGAATATAACATTATTCTAACGTTTTCAACAATGAAACGTCAGCAAGTTTCTAGCTATCGTTGTGGTAAAGGCTAAACTAGCTAAAGAGACAGCAACAGAAACACCGGGCTGTATTTTCTACATGTTATAACAGCTTTGAATATTAAAATTACAAAATGGCGATTTACAAAGTTTTAAAAAACTTTACAAAGTGATTGTTCAGTGTTAATGAGGGAAGAATGTGTAGCTAAGTTAAGCTGAAACAACTACATAATGTTAGCTCGCTCTTCAGCGCAATAAACTGCAAGGGCAATTAAATACAACTTTTACATTCATATAAGGAAACAAATAAAACATTCAGCATTAAAGTATATTTCATACAACGCATTTATTATGCAATTTAGGATAAATTTCTGACCTTGCCTTCTGTTGTGCCTCTCGGTTGATGTAAGGCGTGTGTTCATCTGGCCAATGAGGTTTCATAACATTGACAGTCAGCCAATCATATGCCGCCGTCAAAGAATGACCTTTCATCAACGACCCCGGAAGTAAATATTAAAATAAAGAGTTAAATTTCAGAGATCAGCTACACTGCAAACATGGAAGAATCTATTAACCCACATTTTAATCCACACAGTTCAGTATGTAGCTAAAATTAATTAGCCATTTAACCACTGCAAACATCAAAATTACCATAAATGAAAAATGAAACGCGCTCACTCCGCCATAGTTCACGATGCTTGTGCATTTACAGAACTTACCACCAGGTGGCGTCGTTGTTCTCATAAGAAAAGCCATTAAAGCTCCTTAAACATTACGATTTCTACGATCACTCATAAATTAAACACAGGACACGCCTTTTTTTTTTTTTTTTTTTTNTTTTTTTTTTTTTTTTTTTATTCAAGAGTTGTCGTAGCAATGGCTCTCTGAGCTCCTACAGTATTGATTTTGGATTCTTTATTAGGGTACACTTGCAGTAAATGTTATGAGAGATATAAAACATACTAAACATAGCATTATCATTCAGAGCATTCAGCAGGACAAACCTTTATCAAAGTGGCAATGCAGACAGTGGTATATAATGCCCAGTTTAGGTACAGAGCAGAAGTATTGTGTTTGTTTTGAACATGTACCCTTCTCTGCTGTTGAAACTGTAAGGCAGGATGCTCGATTGCAATGTCGTACGGCTTTCATCGGATGGCTGATTCCTTCTCGGTTAAACAAAATGTACAACCTTGAATTTAAACAAAAAAAGCATCTTTGTAAACTTACTAACAGAAACCAATATGTGTTTTGTGTGTGTGTGTGTGTGTGTGAAAAGTTTTGCAGCACCTGTTATGACAAGATGGCAATTAGCAGCAGCAGATACATTTAAATATTGAACTAGTGTGTAGAAATCAAAAAGAAGAGTGGCAGGTGGATAGTGGGAGGCAGCAGCCGGTATGGTCTCCCTGTGAGAACAGGTTGCAGCAACCGCAGCCTCTTTGACCTTTAACCTTTGATGATCCGCCCATCACTCTAGCTTGAGGAGCTCCACGTCAAATATAAGTGTGGCATTTGGGGGGATGACCCCTGGGTGACCTGTGGCTCCGTAAGCCATATCTGGTGTGCAGGTGATTTTAGCCCTCTGGCCCAGGCTCATCTTGGGGTGAGAGAAGAGGAAAGCAGACATGAGTACGCTGGTGCCGAGCTTTTCTTTCTTTTAAAGGAACAAACTGGTGGTTTTAAATATGATTGATCATTTACTACAAATTGTGTATTCCACAGAATTTTCCTAATTCCCAGGAGACAACTTTCAGTTTATTTCAGTACAGGATGAAAACATGAGAGATAAGAAATCATCAACACTGTCTTTACTCATCGTCTATAATAAATTATTTTTGCAGGGCGTTACAATTCAAAGTACAGGTTGTTTTGGGAAAGGATGCCTATTGGTGTGTTCAGTGCTGTGCAGAAGCTCTTAAAGGAACATACTGGTGATTCTGCAATAAATACAACCTGCATACATGTTACAATAATGCCAACATTTTTCAAAACATGCCACCTGAGAGATAAAGTTTAGAATATTTTCCCACCTTCCAGGCTGCCATTGTTTTATTTCATTCCAGCACACTATAACAGTCAATTTATAGAGATGTGAAATTGAGATAAATAATCCAGGAAAGCAAACATGATGTATATAAATTTTTTGTCGAAGTTACTTAAATTATCCGATTCAACACGGAGCTACATGGAGGATGATGTATGTCTCCGCCAAAGAATATAGTCCCAGGAGAAGATGGCTTTTACATAGAAATTAAAATGACTGTGCCTTCTACAATCAGCTTAAGCATTAGCATGAAACGTTGAATTTTAAGGCAGACGGATCACCTGAACATTTGATTTTGAAAGATTATGTATGGCATTCGGCAAACTAATACAAAAACTAAAATAGAATTTTTATGTTTTGGTAAATGGTTGTCAGTAATGTAAAATGCATGTAGGTATTATTTGCAAAACCATTAATATGGTCCTTTAACATACAAAATTTTAAAGTTGATGCTGAGGAATCAAATGTAGAAGACAAACAAAAGGCACTAGCTCTCAGAAAACTTCCCAGCAGCACTTGAACACACCAATCCAGAGACCCAGCAAACCTGCTTTCTGCTGTGTTACACAGCAGCCACAAGCCATGTGAATAAAGAGCCATTCCGTGTAATTACGCTTCTCCTCTCTTACCTGTGCTACTCCTTCCTCCCAGCCCTTAATGACCTCACTCCGTCCAAACTTGAACTTGAAAGGCTTGTTCCTGTCTCGAGAGGAGTCAAACTTCTTTCCATTCTGCAGCATACCTGCCAAAGAGGAAAGATGTGAAATTTAAAAAAATAAAATAAAAATAGCATAGACAAGCCTACTGTAAGAAATAAATCACACACTCTTCATCATCTAATACAGATACCTGTAAACTCTTTTTATGATTTACAGTAGAAACTATAGCATAATGCTGCTACGTAGAATCGTATTGATGCCATATCTACGCTATCCTTTAATCATCTTCTGAAATGAGGTCTTTAAGTATAAAGCAATGCTGAGTCCTGCATGAGGAATTACTGAGAGATCTTATCGGGATCCTGGTCCGGCTTTAATTATCTAAATGAACAAAGGGAATGTGGATCAGGAAGCACCGTCCTGGTTTGGTGGATTATTTTTAAAGTTATCTAGGCCGTTGCTCTGCGCCGCAGGGAGACCAGGATAACAGAGCTGGAGCTGCGGAGCGCCGACCGTTCAGCCATGAAGATAACATTAAAGACGGTAAAGACGTCCAAAGGCACACAGACACTGACCCACTTTCATTAGTCATTTGAACACGTCCTCCTTAACTTCCTCTTACACTTTCTCTGTGAGAACTTCAACGAATTTTCTCACTTTTTTTTAATAAAGAAGCAACTTAATGATGATGATGATGATGATGATGATGATGATGATGATGATGATGACTTCAGGACTGAAGAATGGATGTTTGTGATTTTCTGTCCCTGACCACCCATGGAAAAAAAAAATACTAATAATAATAGAATTCCCACCAGAAGGCGATATACAAATAATTTCCATGTAACTGACAACATAATCCAAATTTATTTCAACCACATGGAAGCGTCGGTGTGTCAGAATTACAGCATGAAGAAGACCAGATATTAGAACGCCATATCTGAAAAATAAACACGTTTTCTGTCTTTTTTTTTTTTTTTTTTNTTTTTTTTTTTTTTTTTTTACATCATTATGTAGGTGACGTGAGATAACTGAAAACTCCTGTTAATCATGCAAAGTGGAGTCATTTACTCTATGAATCTTTACATTAAATGACGTTTGGTGATGGTCTCTGCTCATTTATTCTGGTGATGGTCTCTGCTCATTTATTCTGGTGATGGTCTCTGGCTCGTTCCGTCTATGAATCTCAGTACTGTACTGCTTCTCTCTTTCATTCCTCTAAACTTAACTCAAGTCGATCACTTCCAAGAAACACTGCAGCCAGAAACAAGTCGGCTGAGCTCAGTCCAAGTCTGGAGTCATTGAGTGCATGCACCGAGGCAAATACCACCTGCTAAAGGGTATCCAGGTGGCGCAGAGGCCAAAACACTCGCATCACTACAGAAACCCAGATTCAATTTCTGGCAACGAAGCGATGGCACTCCAAGAAAAACAGCTGGCAGTGCAGAGAGGAGGGAAGCTGTAGGGATCATATCCTGGTTGCTGCATTAGTGACTCCTAATGGTTACTTGGGATTAGGAATGGGGGGGGGNGGGGGGGGGGGGGGCCTTAAAATAATATCATGATATCTGAAGATATTTTTGCAATAACAATATTTAAGATGGTATGAATGGCGTTGTATTGGTGATTGCAGAAGTAAACAATAGTGCAAAACTGTAACAACATGAGTTAAAAATTAATTAGTGTGAAACCAAAGGGGGTCTGGAAGGTAGGAAAAACAATTCTAATGTTTACCACTCTAGTGGCGTGTTTGGTAAAATGGTTGGCAGTAAANGGAAAAACAATTCTAATGTTTACCACTCTAGTGGCGTGTTTGGTAAAATGGTTGGCAGTAAAATAACATGTGTGTGTGTGTGTGTGTGTGTGTGTGTTTGCTGATTGTATCGATTGGGCTCAAACATGCAAAATCACCGGAATGCTCCTTTAACTGCTCATAAGCCTAAGTGTGAAGCTTAAAGTTGCACATGTGTCATTCTCAGGAAAACAGCAAAAGCAGCCAGCCTGGCCTTCTCTCCTCCTGCAGCGTTATTGCTCTTTGGGTGGGGGTCTTTGGTATCGTTCTTAAGATGGGTGGGGGTCTCTTCAAAAATACATCAGGACCCCTCCCTTCCTGAGGCGGGTTCCCANTATTTTTACGCCATTTACTGTAGCTCGTCTCGCTGTCTCGGAAGGCTGCCAGCACAACGAGCTCCTGTGCTGAAGTGTGTGTGAAGCGAGATGCACGCTGCGTGTAAAGCTATCTCTCTATGACACACACACACACACACACACGGTGCACATTTCACAGCCGAAAGCGTGCATGTCTCCGCAAAACAACAAAAAAAAGGATCTTATTCATGCTTTCTGATGTATCAGGCGTGACATCAAGCAGACAATGCAGCTACATCATGATAAAGACAAACAGCAGACGTGTTGCTAAAGGGCAGAACTGTCATTTAAGCCTGTAAACAATCCTCAGGAATGAAGAGCAGCAGCGAGGATTTATCTGCTGCAGGCATTTGCAGGATGCTGTTCTGAAGCAGATATGCAGAGACGTCACAGTTTGAATTTTAGATGGTTCATAATTTGCTGGAGTTCAGAGAGCAAAGGCAGAATTTAATCACAGCATTCTTCCTCTGAAGCAGCATTTTATTCTCCGTCTCCTCCTGACAGCAAACACGCCGTTAAGGCTTCACCTTCTGCACGTTTCACGGTGAAGCGTGGAGCTCAAACATGGTCAGGAATGACTTCCATGTTTAGGAATGACATCATACCAGCCGAGTTCCAGTCAGCTTATTGCTTCCAAAAGCTCACACATGCGTCTGGTTACAGAAGACGCACGATTCCCTCCATCATCAGAGTTAGACTTCACACACACAAACTCACACAAACCCACAAGAACCCACAGGAACCCACAGGAACCCAGAGAAACCCACAGGAACCCGTCTGATTGATGCTGACTGACAGCAGATCTGCTTGCAGTTTGTTCTTCCAGTAAAAGCCTGACGCTCTGAAAACGTGATGCAGCTGCTGACTCAGCGACAAACTGTAAACGTTCTTGGGATAGGTAATCCATCATCACCAACAAGACGTGTATTCAGGTTTGTTTAGAAGTTATGTAATTTTAGCATTTAAGTGCAATAAAAAGTGTGGAGCGATCTGAAAATGTTTCCTAGTGATGCATTCAAGTGCTGTAGTGAAAAACTGACAACAGGAAGATGATGGATTACCTATCCCAAGAACGTTTACAGTATCAACAAGTTGATTTTAATAGCAGAATGAACTGAAACCAATGGAGGTCTGGAAGGTAGGAAAAACATGTTTAATTCACCGTTCCAGTAGTATGCTTTGGGAAATGATTGTCAGTAACGTTACATGTATGAAAATTGAATATATTAGGCTCAAACATGCAAAATGGATGGTATGGTCCTTTAAAAAAGCCAACGCTTTCCTGTTTTTATATAATAAAGTGCTAAATGCTAAACCGCTATTGCATCTCCTAAAACTAAATTACATCCCACCAAATTACCATGGCTCTTCTCTTCAAAAACACTACTGCTGAAGTGCCCTTGAGCAAAAAAATGAACCCTGAGCTTCTCAAACTTGCTGAACATGTAAAAATCCTCTAATTTGGTCAAAGAAACCACATGATTGAACTAATCTCCTCCTGGCTCCTGTTCTATTTTTTGTGTGCAGCTCCATTGTTTCACTGCAATCACATTTCCCCGCTGATACAACACACACACACACACACACACCTGCATCTACAAGCCAAGAAGGAAAAGCAAAAACTCCCGCCTGTGTGTGTGAAAACTCCACACAAAGCGATCGGCTCGAGGCAAAAGCCAAAAACAAAAACTCATAAAACAGAAGAAGGTGAAGATGAAGCTGCTAATTCATTTGGATTTTTATTTGATGCACGACAAATGATTAATAAATTATTTATAATTGCTGCTGAATAATTCTTTGTCCGTGAACTAATCTATTAATCGATTCATAACGACTTGCATGGATGTATACGCTCTGTTCACACACACACACACACACACACGTGCTGCAGAGCCTGCCATAATTCATGCAATAGAACTTTTCTATCTGTGTAATAAGCGGTGTGATGCTCAGACATGCTGATGTCATGTGACCTGTGTTTTGCTTATTTCCAGTCTGACCTGGTTGTCTGGACTTTAAGCCCCTGAGCTCAGAATAACCCAAATTTATTTCCCTTAGCATCTTACCTCCCCGCCACAGAATTGGGCAGTCTGACAGAGACAAATGCATGTGTGCTTGATTCTCCGTTTTTTTTTTTTTTTTTTNTTTTTTTTTTTTTTTTTTGGCAGGTTGCCACAAACAACCTCTATGCTGTGAGACGCTGGAATTCTACACCAAAAGAAAAGCGTTGTGGGTGTGGTGGAGCTTCAGAAACAGAATCACGGCTGTGTGTAGCAGCATCAACGGCCATTACAGCCAGACAGGAAACGCTGCTTTCTGCTCAAACACCTGCAGGAATCACCTACCTATGTAATGAACCACACACGTCTGGCCCTTCTTTGGAAATGTGCTTCCTGTTGATAAAAAGACAGAAAACATGCATAAATAGGAGTTTGAACATTTAATCATACATGTTAGAAAGTCTGGTTAAATCTGCTGAGGTGTTCCAGGCAAATCCTGCTGATGTTCACCTGACGATGTCACACTGAAACTTTAGCCTGGAGGCTTATTTTTCCAGCCCAAGGGGGCTATCAAATGCCATCCCCGCCTCTGTGTGTGTGTGTGTGTGTGTGTAAGANGAGAGAGAGAGAGAGAGAGAGAGAGAGAGAGAGAGAGAGAGACTTGCCTCTATTACAATCAGCTACAACCATTCAAATCTCAACTCCTTTATGAATGAGAATTAGCATAGCTTAGCAATCAGCCCTTTAATATCAAGTGTGGAAATTTCTAGAAAAAAGCTGAAAACCACGTTTAAATATATTTAGAGACCCTTTCTTTTCTAAATTATAGTATATAATAGTTGTATGCAGCACTAGGAAGTTAAATACATCGTCTTCTAAAGTATTTAGTATAATATTGTCACATTAGCATGTTTTAATTGGAAAGCCAGAGAGGCTTACACCCGCATCAAAGCACGTAAAGCGAATAAATCAACTTACCATCACCGGGAGATATTGTTTCGACTTCCACACCCATGGTTGTGCTACTGTAAAGAAAAGCTCAGACACACACACTCCGAAAAGCCCTTTCGATAGCCAATGTTACCCGCTTTGCTGCAAAAGACGGGCTATGTCGGTGGAAACCATGCATTCACCGACCACTAGTTACCGTAGCTGCCCAGCTACACGGTACAGCCACACCGTCAAGATATCTTCCGCGCTGCGCGGAGACAGCGTCGAGATCAACAACTGCTACCTCACGTAGTCTTCAGCGTCAGTCACGCCTCACGCGGCGGTCTGCTGAGGACACACATGAAAAATATGCTAGCATAGCAATATAGCTAACTAGGTTATTTGTTTTTATAGCTCGCAATAAACTTTTCAATATGACACATTAAACGTTTAGTTCATTCAGTTAAAAGTTTACGTTGTTAAAGATTTGTCTAAACGTGGAGGCAGCGTCCTCTACTGGTTACAGTGGTTAAAAAAAAGGAAACCATAACGAGTAAACTGTAACTCCCATAATGCATCGGGTTTTTGTTTTATTTGACTTCCGGGTTACGTAGAAAACAGCATGGTGGACGCGTTTCAACCTGAAAACATGTTAAAACTTAAGGGGAATTTTTCTCTGTGTTTTACCGAATTCTGTGTGAGATGTCTGAGTTTTGAGAAGGTATGTTTCGGATAAAATTATTTACATGTTCCTTCTGTTTTTTATTTAAGTATTTGGTATATGGCTAAATAAATACTTAAGGCTTGAATTGCTTTGTCAGCCTTACAGAATTGTGACTCATGATTAAGTTTATAAGTTGTTAGTAATTTATTACTATTATTATTATTATTATTATTTATTGATTGATGTTTGTCTGTTTTTCACCTTTATATGTAATAGAGAATGCTCACAACAACTAACACCTAATAAACCGGGTAGATATACATCCTGTAAGCTGTGAACTCACATATTTGTTTTTCTGGATCCTCATTTTCCTCCCATGCACATTTAATGCCTGTTTGTCTCTGGAAGATCTCCTGATGCTATTTTGCACATCATCTCCATAATTTTGTCATACCTAGATTTACATATTTAATTAACTATGTCCAGTGTTGAAATTGTCAGTTGTGTATGGTAAGTAAAACCAGACTCACTGTAATCTTACTGAAAATATTTTTTTTGTACTGTCAACATTTTTATTTGTATTTTAATTTTTAATTTTTGTCTGTAATTTTTATTTGTGGTATTTGTTGCTGCTACTAAACAATTTCCCTAACATGATCATGACAGTTTCATCTTTCAGCATCATCATCATCATCATTATTAATGCCAACGCTGAGGATAACAGGACGTGTTAAGGTCATTCAGGTGTAAGCAGCTATAAGTCCTTGTCACCATTGCAAGAGCTCAGGCAAAAGGGATTAAGGCGTGTACTTGGAAGGAGACACGGAGAGGCTTTTGCTGTTCTTAATCTGCATAGGTAGAAGTAGCTACTCTTGTGCAAGACCATTTCAGATCAGATACCAGCTCAGTCATCCATGCTAACGTCTTGAAATAATTCTTTTTTCTCTCTTCGCACCTGTCAGGATGGATCTTGGCAAGGCAAAGCTGCTTAGGACAGGTCTCAACACTCTGCATCAAGCCATCCACCCTGTGCACGGGATAGCATGGACGGACGGCAAGCAGGTCTGCTTAACAACTCTCTGCTTCGTCAACGGCGAGGTGAAGTTTGGGGAGACGAATGTTATTGGGCAGTTTGAGCATGTCTTCGGGCTCTTCTGGGGCCCCCTGTGCTGTTCTGACTCTCCTGCCTTGTTGGCTGTTCAGCACAAGAAACACGTTACCGTCTGGCAGCTGCAGCTCAGTACGCTGGAGCACAAGAAGCTTCTGTGCTGCCAGACCTGTGAGATGAGCGAGCCTTTCCCTTTGCTCCCCCAAGGCTGTGTCTGGCATCCGAGACTGGACGTCTTGGCCGTACTGACTAAGAAGGACACTTCAGTGCTGTTTTCTGTCAGGGTGGATAACAGGAGGATTAAAGCGGACATTAAAGGCAGCGGACTCATCCACGGTGCCTGCTGGACGAAGGATGGCACTCGGCTGGTGGTGGCTATAGNAAGGCAGCGGACTCATCCACGGTGCCTGCTGGACGAAGGATGGCACTCGGCTGGTGGTGGCTATAGGCAGCGCTCTCCACTCTTACATCTGGAATGACATCCAGAAGAGCCTGGTCCCCTGCTCCTTCTGCCCCATCTTTGATGTGGGAGGCTACATCTGCGCCATCGAGGCCACGAGCCAGGCCCAGGTCACCGTGGCTACAGAGCTGCCTCTGGATAAACTCTGTGGGCTAAATGCAGGCATGGCCTTTGACATGCCAGCAGAGGCCGAGTCCCGGCAGGGCCAGGACTCGCCCGTGGCCATGTCAGATGACGGCGGCCTTGGGGACTCTAGAAGAAAATCATTTGAATCTGAGAGGTCCTACATTTCCAGCACAGGCCCTCTGGATCTTACTAACCTCTTAGCAAAGCACCATGGCTCTGACCCCAGCCCCCTTATCCACCTACGTCGCAGAGACACCGTCACAGGCTCAGGCCAGGACTCCTCGTACCTCATTCTTGTTACGTACGAACGAAAAGTCACGACCATCCGCAAAGTCAGTATTCCAGGGATTTTGGTCCCAGACATTGTGGCTTTTGATCCACGTGGTTCGACTGTTGCGGTGGCCTCCAACACCTGTAACATGGTGCTGGTGTACTGCATCACGTCCTCCGCCATGCCCAACGTTCAGCAGGTTTCTCTGCAGAAGAACGAGAGGCCAAAGGGTGTTTGCTTCCTCAGCGACAAGATGCTGTTGCTGATGGTGGGCAGACAGAAGACCAGCGACCCTGCGTTCCTCCCGTCTTCCAACACGGACAAATACATTCTTCACTTCATAGCCAAAGAGCTGATGTATGATGGAGAGACTCGTGTCGCATCACCTTTACCTGCCCAAAGCCCGGAAACCAGCTCTGGTTTCTGTGCAGGGATTAGGAGACACTCAGAGCAGCTGCCTAAGGATGACCGTGCGGGGATAAAGGACTTGGTTTTGCCTGGAGGGGGAGTCGTTTGTTCACAATCCAGCAGGCGCAGGCTGGTGGAGGAGGCGCGGAGCCGTGATCCCAGTCCCGTCACCAGCTCTGTGGACTTCTCTGATCGCGCGTCAGGCAGAGCGACGTCTAGTACCTCCTCCATCACGGTGGAGACTTTTGACATGGACCATGTCAACCGTGTGGCCAGCCTGGCTGCGTCCGGTCAGGCCAGCAGAGACTCCAGCCGGGCCAGCTCTCCTCGCTACGAGCTGTCGGATAAGCCTCACGCCGAGCCCACGCCGCCCACGCCCGACAAGGTCTCGAACCCCGCCAAGGAGCGTGCTCTGGAGCAGCTCACGCACAACATGGAGAGGCTTTTCACGCGCTTTGCAGACGTCCAGCAGTGCCTGACAGAAATCAAAGATTTTGCACAGAATGGCAAGAAGGCCCCGAGTCTCTACCCCAATGCCTGCGAGCCGCCGTATGTCAATGTCACCTGTCAGGTAAGGAGGCATCACAGCAGCCTGGAGGTTAGACACAACAGTCATGGCGTTTTTTAGCACTTTAAACACACTCAGATCAGTCAAATATCAGGTTAGGATGTTGTTAAACGGATTATAATAGACATTTCTCACAGCAAACATTTTGATTTGTTGGAGGTTTTGTGATGCAGGCGTACAGCCTCGGCTAAACGGAACCGTGACGCGTTTTTCCTGCTCTGATGAGACAAAATGAGCTGCGAGAAAAGTCTGTGCTGTCATCTCTTTGGCGGAACACTTTTTCTCAGGCAAATCAATGATTTATTTATTGATATTTATTGAATTTTATTGAAAATTTTCTGGTACAGGATTTTTACAATCCTCTACACCAGACTCAACAACAAAAAACAAAAACTACAATTAAAATAACAATAATATCAACATCAACAATAATCCATAAATACTTACAACTCAGCTTTATAATTACAGTATATGAAATATCCTTTGTTGACCAGAATTTATCCAAACTGTTTTTAAATGAGTTAACAGTAGCTCTACATCATCTGGAAGATCATTCCATGCTTTAATAAATATGAAGAGTAAAGAAACTCCTTCTCAGAATGGCACCTTTGATAGTATAATCTTAAAGATTTCCCTCTTAAACTGTAGGGTTAGCTGCTGTTTCATAAATATATAATCGGCTTGACACATCATACAACCCATGTGTTAGTTTATAAATCTCTATCACGTCTCCTCTAATCTCTCTTCATGATGGTCGTTAAATCATGTAATGAATTTGTCTCTGAGGTCGTCAGTTTAACCTTCATCTTTTTTTCTTTGTGCACATACAGAAGCAGTTATCAGAAAACGTGTTCATCGACGAGCGGAGGCCCGTGCTGCTGTGTGAGGGGAAACTGTGTCTCCGTGCCGTCCAAGACCTCTTCAGCCTCGGCACCGTGGAGATGATGCACGGTGGGTTTTACATCATGAGCNGCCGTCCAAGACCTCTTCAGCCTCGGCACCGTGGAGATGATGCACGGTGGGTTTTACATCATGAGCTTGATGCACGAGCTGATATCAGATGGGATTTACGCATTTTACTTCCTGTGCTTTCATGTCTCAGGTTAAGCTGCTGTCGTGTTGATTTAAGGTTAAACCAGGTTAAACCAGATTTCTCATGTTTAACCTGCTTTCCTTCCCAAATCCCAAATGAAAAGATGAGCCATGTTGACTTTACATTAATAAGCCACTTTGAGGAAACTCCTGATCAGCTTCTCAGGAACATCTGAGTGGTTTTTGGAAAATGGGCTTCCCTACTGATGTCACCCAGAACTCATCCCATTTCCACACCATACGATGCCTTGTCTTCATTACGGAGCAAATTCAAAGTCTCTGCTGTTATTCTAGCTTTTCTGTAGCTTGATGATGAAGAATCTGTCATTTTACGGTACGGTTTCAGACTTGTTTTAGCATTTAGCATTGTTCTGTTGTCGTATTTAAGCTATAATTAGAAGTGATTAGAAGCCTAAAGTGAGATTACAAGGTTTTAAAGTGAAGCAGCTTAGTAGAGCTCCACATGCATGAAAAACCAACTATCCTTTAGCAAGGCACTAAATAATGAAAAAACAGCAACTTACTGAGTGAATATGAGACTATAGACTCTTATATTCTTATAAAGAAGAAGAAGAAGAAGAAGAAGACTCTTACATTACCATGAAGCTCATAGCATTGGCTAATTTAATTCTACTTTTCTTTAATTTTATGATAAAAACAACATTTTGCAGTGATTAACAGCAGATGTCATTGTTTTTTTGATCCTGTGGCCTTGCAGGTCCGCTGTGGATCGTGTTGGTGGCAGATGCAGATGGTTTTGTACCTCTGACATTCAAATCCAAAGAGGAGCTCACTGTGCGAAACGGGAAGCGGAAAACTGCCCTGTGGACTCCCAGTAGTCCTGAGAACTCGTGTCCAGCCAGTCCAGCTCCAAACACAACCATGAGCTCCCACGCAGCCACAGAAGCCTCCACGCAGCCTCCATCCACGTAGCCTCCACACACACCCATGGACTCATGCAGCTGTGCAGTATTTTCTTAGATACCGTGCATCTGGATCTAAGACAGCCTACAGAACCGCTTAGGGGTCATGTGTGAAAAAAAATAAAGTGGGTTCAAAAAAAACCCCAAAAAAAACCCGACGCTCCTAAGGGGTACATGGAAGAAAAAAATGAGTTGGAGGTAAAAAAAAAAAAAA
>VXCM01004563.1:0-12783 GCA_014773175.1 Lucifuga dentata | reverse complement strand
TTTTTTTTTTTTTTCTCTTCGGAAACGTAGTAGGTCAAAACTACAGAGCATGCAACGGAGCTGTGTTGCTACTGTTTAAATCAGCTCCCGTAAAAGAATTAACCATTATAAATGCACAAAGATATACGATTGGAACTGCCAAACACTAGAACATTGTCAAAAGTAGTAGTGAGTTAGTGACTTTATTCACTGACTTGTTTTTTCATTGGAACTTGTAGTGGGTACAGTCACAGACACGTTAGCCGCTAGTAGCATTAGCATTTAGCTAACCGGAAATCATTCCTCAAACAGCACAACAGCTCCGTTGCTGCTCTGTAGCTTTGACCTATTTTTAGTACGTTTCAGAAGAGAGAAAAAAACAAAGAGAAAAAAAATGGTTTTTTTTAACCTCCAACTGATTTTTTTTTCTATATCCCTTAGGAGCGTTGAGTTTTTTTTTTACCTCCTTTTTTCTTTACCCACTTTATTTTTTTCACACGACTCACTGAAGAATATGAAGTTTTTCAATTCTATATCAAATTAATTTTTCTATTGGGGAAAAAAGTAATGCTTTGAAAAGGGCTGACTTTCAGCAGTTACATACCTGTTTTAAATGACTTCTCATCAAATCAAGATTTGGTTGAAGTCTAATCAGTAATGAATGCAGTACACATGGAGATATTAAAGACGTTTCCTGTTTTGAATGTATTTTTCTGATACAAGCACTGAGACATTGTAATAGAAAATATAACTAGTTTGATTTGTATATGTTGTAATCACTGAGCAAAGTGGACATGTATTCAGAATAACAACCCTTTAAAGTTTTACACGTGTAAGGGAACAGTTTCGTCCTCTGGGATTATAAATTACAAAATCTCTGTAGTACACTTTTTACCACTAGAGGGGGCAAGACTCAACACAACCCTAATTCTGAGTATGTTGTGTTACTAGTTTATATTGGTTCTGCATTTAACAAAGAACACAGTACAACAACACATTTACTAATTCTGCCAACCAGCATCTACAACATTTATTCAATCCATCATAATCTTACACAATAAATAAATAACAGTGTTGTAGAGGTATACACAGCAAATAATGATACACATTCATTTATATAAATTAAGTAATATCTCTAATATATATATTCAAGATGGCTATACAGAATATCTTCATGTGAAAATGAAACAAAACTGTTTACATCAGGTCATTTCTCAGTGTAATATACACTAATGAAGTTAACATTCCAGATGTGTACTGGAATATGTGGCTTTGTGAAATCCCTCCCACTCCACATCACTTCACACATGACTCAGGTCCTCCATTGTTTTGGAAGTGGTCCCTTGTTTCCTGTGGGAGATGTGGATACGTTATATGATATATATATATATATATATATATATGACATCTATAGCATCATGACATGGCTGCATCTGGAGGATCCTGTACATCTATTTCTTATTTTACCTTTTAGAATAAGTGCTAAAGCTAAAGCTAACTACCCAACTTCTTCAGCTTCTACCCCATTCTTCTACTTCAAGATCTTCCCAGTACTTCTACTACCCAGTACTGCGGCTTCTGATTGTACTTTTACCCTTACTTCTAACCTATGGAAGATTATAAAATATTTTTTATAAAATATAAAATTAAAAAAAAAAGAAAAAATAAATATATATAATAAAAGAAATAAAATAAAAAGTGAAATATAATACACATATGTAAAATACAATACGTTTTTATTAGTATTTCATTTCCATACACACATTTACTGTGTCATAATTAAGTGAAAAACATGGTATAACGTGCAAACTTTTTTGTTTTTTGNACACACATTTACTGTGTCATAATTAAGTGAAAAACATGGTATAACGTGCAAACTTTTTTGTTTTTTGAATGATTGAATTAATTGTTTTTCATTGTGACACAAATTTTTCATGCCACATTATAATCAAATCACAGTACGGTGAAAAGATCAGGGTTTTTTTAGTTCACTGTTGTCCAGCAGGGGGCAGCATAGATGTGCCAATACTAAATGCAAAGCCCTCTCATTTCTTTTTCNTGTTGTCCAGCAGGGGGCAGCATAGATGTGCCAATACTAAATGCAAAGCCCTCTCATTTCTTTTTCTTAAGCTGCTGCTTTATTAGCACCAGAATGAAAAAGAAAACAGTCCAATCATAGCACGGGGGCGGAGCTTAAACTATTTTAATTATGTCCCTTATAATCTTCTATACTGTGCAGTTCTTCTGCTTCTAACAAGTATTTCTACTTCTAATTACTGTAATTACTAACAGAAGTATTATTTGGCAAATAACTAGTTGCACTTCTATTTGTACAAAGTTATTCTACTTCAAAGTCCATATTACAAACAAACCTCTGCTGCTGCTGGTAACATAAAGAAGCTTTTTTTTTTTTTTTTTTTTTTTAATGGGAATAACCTGTCAGACGCTGAATGTGTTCATTAGCAAACATGAAAGCTTTCGTAATCTGCCTGTAAATTCAATCCCTGCTGTGTAATATTGATTGGCCATACAGAAGAACACAGGAACATGTTATTGATTCAAAATGTTCAACTTTTTTTGTTTTTTTCCTGGTTATGACTTCTACTCACCGTAACTCCTCCAGGCAGACTTTATTCCTGAGCCGGACGTCTTCTGTGATTGGATAGAGGAGCAGGATCATTAACCCTGTGACAATGAAGGCCACCGGGGCGGCGCCGATGAGCAGCTTCAGGGTGTACACCACGGGAGCAGGCTGTTTGCAGGCGCCTGTGTCGTACCCCGCAAACCTACACACACACACACACACACACACCACAGAAATCCCACTTACACTCAAGTTTCAGGAAATCGACATCAAGGCTGCCTGACGCTGCAAAACCTGCAGCTGCAACTGGAGATACCCGACACCTTTGATGCTATGAATTATAAATGAAGACTGGGGTTAATAGGTGCTGATGACATCACAACACAATAATGCCTGCAGGTACACAGCATCATACAGCGTGTGCATGGATCACGCGTGTGATGAGACTTACTCCAGGCAGAGGGTAGACACTCCCAGAGAGATTCCAGCTGCAAACTTGGTGAAGAAGACGTAGAAGGAGTAGAAGATGGCTTCATGGCCTTTAGAGCATGGGTTAGCCAGTCTGAAGTCATCCACCACATCTGGCAGCATAGACCTGGCATAAACATTCACACACACACACACACACACACACACACAAAACGTGAGAGAGCACACTGGGTGAAGGCTATTCTAGACTCTAATCTGTGGTATTTGCTTTGTTTTTTGTGGGTTTTTGTGCACGTGTTTTGTCCTTCATGATCATCATCAATCTAAGATTTGATGAATTTTAAAGGACCATACCAGTGATTTTGCTTAAGCGTAATAATTATAAATACTACACACATACATGTAATGTTACTGACAATCAGTTTCCATAAGTCTTCCTGTTATTTTTCCAAATCCTATAATCTTTCAAAATCAAATGTTCTGCTGATTCATCCACCTTAAATTCAAAGTTTCACCTGCTAACACATATGTCTGAATGCAGAAGGCTGCAGTCATTTTAATTTCTCTGTAAAAGCCGTCTTCTCCTGGGACTATATTCTCTGGTGGAGGCATACATTGTTTTCCATGCAGCCCCATGCTGGACCAGTTAAAGTAATTTTGACAAAAATAAATTTGTATAAATATGGGGGTTTGCTGTGATGGATTACTTATCGCAAGCATATTTCAAGTCTCCACAATTTGATTTGGAATGAACTGACACCAATGGTAGTCTGGAAGGTAGGAAAAACAATTCTAATATTTACCACAATGGCTTGCAATAATGTACATGCATACATTGGGCTCAAACATGTAAAAAAAAAGCAACCGGTATGGTCCTTTAAGCTGACCTTAGACTTCCCTCACATTACTTTAATTGTCTTACACAATCAGTCAAGATGGCGGCGGCTGATGATGTGAGGTCTATTCTAACGCTTTGATGAACCAAATTACAAGCTAATAAGATGAGATGATGAGCAGCAGCCGCAGTCAGGCCAAACAATCAGCGCCTGCTAAATAAACGCCGCGCTGGGAGACCCCTCCAATTTGGGTTGGAAGGAGGGGACAAAGAGGGAGGCAGCCATAGAAACGATGGAAAACAGATCCGGCGTACCCCTCAGTGCTCTAACGGCTCTATGATGGCATGAAGGCATTATGGCGGACATCGCCTCTCATTCATAGTAACGATGTCACATCCCTGACCGTGGTGTGTCCCACAGAGCCCACCCTGCACCCACTCACCCCTAACAGCATGTTAGTGCACTATTGCGGCTTTCTGCATCCAGTCAAAGGCGATTATAACAGGATGTAAAGTGAGTAACTAGTACATTTACACATACAAGTAATTTACTATTCTGGTTTTATATTTACACGGTTTTCCTTTTTTAATAAAGCACTTTGAGTCGTATTCAATGCATGAATTGAGCTATAGAAATAAATTTATTATTAGTAAGAACTGTACTTCCTGTAAAAACAACTCTTATGTACTTAGTTGTATTTTACTTGAGTTTTTTAATTTTGTGGAAATGTTGTACTTTTTATTCCACTACATGTTGCTGGTGACTGCAGCTACAAGTTACTTGGCAGACTGAGAATTAATATTCCGCTTTTTATAAATAAATTCATAAAATATTGCTGTTGTTACTCGTATCTCAGTGCATTTTAGACTTTATCTCAATAATTTTATAACGGAAAAGAGGTCAGAGAATTTAATCTTGTGTAAAGGAGAATGCATGAAAAATCTTGTCCCTTCAGCTTTAGGGATTTTTTTTTTTTTTTTTTTTCCAGATTTTAATTTTTTCAGTCCAGACTCTCTAAAATTGGAGATACAAGATTGCTCAACACAGTCAAATGAAAAACTCTCATATGTCAGTTTTAATCAGTTTTAGTCTTAATCTTTCAAAATCAAATATTCAAGTGATACACCCACCTTAAAAATCCATGTTTCTCCTGCTAATAGTTACACAGCCTTATGAAGTCACGGTCCTTTAAATTTTTCCATAAACGCAGGTCTTCTTTTGGGACTATATTCCCCGGTGGAGGCATACATTCACTCCACGCTTTTTATTGAGCTTAAACACTAAAATTACATAACTTCTAAAAAAACCTGAATACACGTCTTGTTGGTGATGATGGATTACCTATCCCAAGAACGTTTACAGTATCAACAAGTTGATTTTAATAGAGAATGAACTGAAACCAATGGAGGTCTGGAAGGTAGGAAAAACATTTTTAATTCACCGTTCCAGTAGTATGTTTTGGGAAATGATTGTCAGTAACGTTATGTGTATGAAAATTGAATATATTAGGCTCAAACATGCAAAATGGCCGGTATGGTCCTTTAATGGCAAATGTTTTACCCATATTCATGAATGATTTCTGTGAACATGGATAGACTTTTGCAGCATCATGTGATGAAGCGCTGAGTTTTACCACGGCAGCAGCAGCGAGGCAGCCACACTGAGTCCAGAGGAGACGGCCACCACGTACGCCACCACCACGTTAGGGATGAACACCAACATCAACGTGAAGGGCATGATCCACTGGAAAGATGGAAATGACAAAAAAAATTATTCTTAAAAAAATGCCTCATTTACTTCATAAGGTTTATTTTCTGTACTAGAGGTTTATTGTGACTTGAAACGACTTTAACAACCTGCGATACATCATTTATCAGGTGTGTTTCTGTGAGAAAGACATGACACACAGTACGTACTTGCTGTATGAGGTTTGTCCACTAGGTGGTGCAAACATCAATGGTTAATCATTGGTTATCATCACAAAACAAAAAAAAACATAAAAGATGATATACTCACTGTGATACCACAAAACGCAGCCGTCTTCTTCCCAAACCTCTGCAGAAACCACTGCCACAGCGGGATGCTCACCACTGCTGACACCTGGGGAACATTTGGGGGACGAATGCTCAAAGTTAACATGGAAGAAGGGTGATTGATAAGTTCTGAGCTGAGCACAAGGACCACCTGACTCTGAGATGAAGCAGGTTTGAATTTTCAGACATTTCCTTCCAACTCGACATTCTTATCCCAGTCTCATAACAAGCAGGGGGGAAGAAGGTGAGTACAGTACATGCTGAACTAGTTCAAAACCATGATTATGGATAGCAGCCTGCAGTACATAATCCCTGCATGTTGGCCCAGTTGTTGCATTTTGCACAGGTCACAGATGCCTGGATACCTCCAGAACTAAGTTATAATAACTGAGCTCAGATAAAGCTGCAAAAACACCCTAACCTGAATATTGCAACCCTTACACAAGCTCATAACTTATCAATCAACCCTTACTGACACAACACCGATTTGTCCAGCTCTGTCAGTCATAATCTCTATGTCTTTGCACTTTCTAGAGAAGTTGTCATTACTTTTCATCTCACAGAAACACATTTGGGCGGCAGACTCACCAGGATGGTGAGCACGATGTTCTGGAAGTGATCTCTCAGGTCCGCGGCGTATGTGCAGAACAGGACAAAGTTGCTCTGCACCAGCTAGAAATCAGAGATCAAACCTTCAGATATCTGGAAGTGTGTAGTCCGCTCAGCACCGCCGCTTGGTGCTTAGCGTGTTACACACAGCAAAGCGTGTGCAGAGAACATGGATAACAGCCGACACGTCAGGTAAAAACGTACAGAAAGAGATCAAACGCACTAAAGTTTGAATGTGTAAAATAATCAAGGTCTTAAAGAACCATGCCGGCCATTTTGCATGTTTGCACCTAAGATATTCTATTTTCATACACATAATGTTACTGACAATAATTTCCCAAAGCATACTACTGGAACAGTGAATTAAAAATATTTTTTCCTTTATCTGTCTGTTGCAAGATCAAAATTGTATATATATATACACCAAACAGTTATGCCAATTTTGGCATATACCACGACTATATATGCAGACAGAAAATTAAAAAAAAAAAAAAAAAAANAAAAAAAAAAAAAAAAAAAATAGAAAAAAAGAATTTTGATTCTGCAATCTATGGTTCAGAAGTTATTAACGAGAAAGAGAAAAAAAAGAAAAAACAAAAAAAAAAGAAGAAAAAAGAAAAGAAGAAACAAAAAAAGAAAAAAAATGTTTTTCCTACCTTCCAGACCTCCATTGGTTTCAGTTCATTCTGCTATTAAAATCAACTTGTTGATACTGTAAACGTTCTTGGGATAGGTAATCCATCATCACCAACAAGACGTGTATTCAGGTTTTTTTAGAAGTTATGTAATTTTAGTGTTTAAGCTCAATAAAAAGCGTGGAGTGAATGTATGCCTCCACCGGGGAATATAGTCCCAAAAGAAGACCTGCGTTTATGGAAAAATTTAAAGGACCGTGACTTCATAAGGCTGTGTAACTATTAGCAGGAGAAACATGGATTTTTAAGGTGGGTGTATCGCTTGAATATTTGACTTTGAAAGATTAAGAGATTTAGCAAAATATCAGGAAAGCTGAAATACGGTTTTATCCTTTGGGAAATGATTGTCAGTAACGTAACATATATGAAAATTGAATATATTAGGCTCAAACATGCAAAATGGCTGGTATGGTTCTTTAACAGAAGGTGAAAAAAGAAACTTTTCCTGACTCCGTCTTGATTCCTGGCAGTCAGAGCTCTTCTGCAGTGATCAAATCGACATTGAGCGGCAGCAAATCTTCAGCGGCATTTCCTGTAACGCCGTGTCATGTCTGAGAAGTGCTTCAGAAATAAATCTGCATTTACCTGGATAGCAACGGTGACGAAGAGGAAGGCGGCGGTCAGGATGAGGTACGGCCCGTGTCGCATCACCAGGATGAAGCCCTCGTGAAAGGAGATCTGCTTCTCTGTGTGTGGAGTGTACGGGTCTGAAAGAGTTAACGTGATGGTGAATATGATGCAGCATATCAGGTAACAGAGGAGAGGAGAGGAGAGGAGAAAAAAGACAGAAATAAGAGGAGAGGATTTTGCTTTTCTTTTGCCACATAAATTCTGGCTTGTAAAAATCTTTTTTCTGTCATGAGTGTAAAAATTAAAAATATGTGTTATTATGTGATTAGAAAACAAAAGGATCACATGAAATTTTTTCTAAATTTATTTCCAGAATTACCTTTTTAGAATTATGTTCCAGGTATTTTGAGGCCTTTTTTTTTTTTTTTTTTNTTTTTTTTTTTTTTTTTTGCCAAGTGACATTTAAAATCATAAAATCCAAATTCAATGAAAGTAAAATGGAAAAAAAATACTTTACAAATAAATAAATATATTAGTGTTTAGCCGAGGAATTTTAACATATGAACACCTATTGGTCAGTTCTTCTATCTTTTCATAGGTTACCTAAACATGATCTGAAACATGTGACATGTATGTCCGTCCTCACAGAGTGCATACATGTACTTCTGTTTATGGTTCAGATTTCAGGAAACAGAAGACAAATCATACAAAAAACACAGTACGCAAAGCTTCCTTCAAGACGGGAAATTAGGTAGAAAGAGTTAATGCATATGTACCACAACACACACACACACACACACACACACACACACGTACACACACACACTGACCTTAAACTAACCCCAATTAAGACAGAAACCATTTTACTTCATAGCACCAATTTTCTCCCTGACTACGTCTCTTGGTCCTAGTTAACCAGTTTAAATCTAAAACACGTGCCCAAATTATGGCAGCGTTTATAAAACACACACTAGAAAGATACACACACAGACACACACACACACAAAGTCTCACCGTCTCTCTCTCGGACTCCCAGGAACATCACCACGGTGCAGACAAGGAAGACTCCTCCTATAACGCCAGCAGCGATCATGTACACCTCTTTCTGCCAAAAGAAAGAACAAATATGATTCAGAGTCCAAAAAATTTCATGTTTCATTTCAAAACGTTGTAAATTTAAAGGACCATACCACCCATTTTGCATGTTTGAGCCTAATATATTCAATTTCCATACATGTTACGTTATTGACAATCATTTCCCAAAAGATAAAACCATATTTCAGCGTTCCTGATATTTTGCTAAATCTCTTAATCTTTCAAAATCAAATATTCAAGCGATACACCCACCTTAAAAATCCATGTTTCTCCTGCTAATAGTTACACAGCCTTATGAAGTCACGGTCCTTTAAATTTTTTCATAAACGCAGGTCTACGTTTCAAGCATCAACAAATTGATTTTAATAGCGTATTAGAATGAACTAAAACCAATGGAGGTCTGGAAGGTAGGAAAAACATTTTTAATTCATCGCTCCAGTAGTATGCTTTGGGAAATGATTGTCAGTAACATTACGTGTATGAAAATTGAATATGCAAAATGCGTGGTTATGGTCCTTTAAAGTCTCAATGGTCTGACTTCTATTGCAGAGCTAAAACCACAGGCTGCCTGGAAGGTAGGAAAAACAATGTGAAAATGTAGCGCTCCAGTCATATATTTTGTAAAATGGTTGGCAGTAATGTAATGTGTATCTGTATGTATGTATTTATTGGGCTCAGACATGAAAAACCACCGACTTAGTCCTTTAAATGTTTCAGAAAACGCATTGATTTGCTGCTGTCATCTAACATCTGGATGAGAATCCAGCTGTTTTTCGGTGTCGAGGTGAAACGATGAAACAAACCTCAGTAGTTACGTGTATGAAAATTGAATATATAAGGCTCAAACATGAAAAATGGACGGTATGGTCCTTTAATCTGTAGTTGTTGGTTTTTACGTTGAATAGTTGATAAATTCTCGGTTAAGTTACTTTCTTCCCTCAGACTTTGAGTTTCCATGCTCCAACTACACGAGCCTCCTGCACATTTAACTGTACAAATAAAAGCACAAACAGGAAGAAACCTCAAGTACGTCTGTATCCTAAAATACCACCTCCGTCGTTTAATGTCGAACCCCAACAGGAACTGCTCTGCCTTAAACAGCCTGTGCTTGTTTGCTATTTTTCCGCACGCTCAGCCCCACGGTTCATTATTATTTATTCACATCAAACACTCCCTGTTTCCGAGCGCTGACTGAGTTTGCCCAGACGGTGTGCCACCCTCACCAGCGACCATGCAGGAATGCAGCGGGCGGCTGCAGAGGGTTTGGCGTGGCGAGTGGGTCGCCCCAATAGGGTTCAACCAGAATCCATTGGAAAAGAACCATTTGAACCCCAAATAGCTGTGGTGCAACCAAAACCAACATGGGGCGGTTTCGATTCTGGCTGGTTTCTTCCCGTGATGGAATCACAGCAGAGTCGCCTCAGCCATGTTTATTCACGTTTCCGTCTCTAAAATGAGGATATGAATGTGTCCCGTCTTGCTCTGCTGCACGTTTCCTTAAAGTTTACAAACTACATTTCTAACATGTCGCCTCTGGGGGCCCTTCAAGATATAAATAAGCCTAATAACTTACAGATTGTGGAGACCCCTCAGTGTGGGGCCAGGGCTTAGAGGGTCTGATGTGAAGGAGGGACCCCCCCCGCCTTTGTGGTCAGAGAGGGGGGGCCGGCTCAGGATGTTGGGTTCAGATATCAAACAGTGACGTCTCCCTTCAATCCTCCGGGTTATATGGGTTAAAACGTGAAGCCATTTTGATGTCAGAAACTGTAAACTGTCTGCAAATATGAACCCAGTTCAGAACAATCCTCCTTTTCTTTTCTGACGTGGGATATTTAGTAAAAGTAAAACCAGCTCCAGCTACACGGCTGCTCTGAGTTAAGGAAGATCGACAAAGGACAGCCCGAGTTATTTTCAAACCGACTCTGCGGCCTACTTTGCTCACACCTGGGCGCAGCCTGGCACGGTGACACTTACAGCATGTGACAGGAAATCCTGGGTGTACGCCAGGCTTTTGATGATCTCTGTCCCGCTGCTGTTGCCAAGGTAACCGGCGGACATGTTGTGAGTTGGGCAGTGCTTCAGAGTGTGAGCGCTGGCCACGATCTGGCCCTGGATGGCGGCGCCGACAAGTGTCCCCAGCACCTCCATGGTCATTCCTGCCGTCATACAAGCAAAATTCTTCAGGTTTCACAGTTCCAGGTCAGTAATGTATGTTGTAGTTATAAAAAAGACGTACGGTAGGCTGTGGCTGAGTCTCGTTCCTTCTGGTCTGCGCTCAGGAACATGGTGAGAGCAGAATAAGGCACGTGGAAGCACTGCAGAAGAATCCAGAGACAGTTTCAGAAAAACTAGACAGCATTCATTAGAGCTCATACCTCTGCCAGGTGAGCAAGCCTCAACAAAACGTGCCTTTTTCTAATATTACAGGCCAAAAGAGAAAGAAACAGCTAACAAACATCACAGTATTCTGGATGTTTCACCATGATAAACTATCAACAGAAGCAATATTATTTGGATCTGGATTAAGATCTTTATTCATAAATTATAAAATGGATAAATATGTCTGGAGATTTGAAGAAACTGACAAAAAAAAAAAAAANAAAAAAAAAAAAAAAGTAAAAACTCTATCTTACGACGGCGTATTAGGGCCATATGAAGAAAAAAAAAACAAGGGAGAATTATTTCGAGTTTTTAAATGCGCAAATTTGCTAGTGTAAAAACTCGGAAATTTCTGAGGTTTTAAATTAGCAAATTTGCCATTTTTTAAACTCGAAAAAATAATAAGGGGGAATCAAACCACCTTACGTTGTGACTATGCCTACAGTAATGATCTTATTAAATCATACTTTTCCACTGGATTTAGCAATAAAGAAAATTGTGCTTTTAGCGCAAAATCATCTAATTATCATACNACTTTTCCACTGGATTTAGCAATAAAGAAAATTGTGCTTTTAGCGCAAAATCATCTAATTATCATACTCATATGGACTTTTAAAATATATGGAATGAGGACAGCATACAGACTTTTTTTTTCGAGTTTTTTAACTCGCAAATTTATGTGTTTAAAAACTTGAAATAATGCCCCTCGTTCTTTGTTTTTTTTTTTTCTTCATATGGCCCTAACACGCCTTTGTACTATCTTGCAATTATAAGAGATCGTTTAAAAACATTCCTGGATCCACACCAACATGTAAGGTTCTCCCTACCCTTCCACCAGCTATAATAAAAATTAGATCATAGCTTTTTGAGTATCCTGCTAACGAATAAACAAATGAACACACAGATGTGGGTAAAAACACACGTCTGTGGTGGAGGCAAACATATAAGTCAGTATATAGTAAGTCAGTAAATCATATGTGCTGTTATTGAAAGTCTAATGCAAATAAACTTCCTGATGAACAGATTTGAAATCTGAATGTAAGACAGTTGACTTTTAATCATAATTTATTGTGATTTATATTTTCGGCACCGAGGCCTGCTCCTCTGGCAGCTTTTTATCTGTAAAAACGTATTTAGAAATAATGCCCTGCTACACATCAATAGCAATCTCTGCAGTTTCCATGCTGGCAAACCTCTCCTTTCTCCTTCCTCGCCAGCTTTCCCAGAGAACGGGCGAGCAAACCGAGCCGTCCTTCACTTTGTAATTTACACAAGGGCTCAGTCAGCACTGCGGCCACCCGAGCGTCCACGGCCACGACGAAAATAAACGGCTGTGAAAGGCTTTTCTTTTTTCACTGCTTCTATACAGTATGTCATTTATGGGCCCTTACAGCATGCTAACATTTATAGCCTCCAAATGGCTCAGCGGGGGAAATCAGAATTCATTTAAAGGACCATACTGGTCATTTTGAATGTTTGAGCCTAATATATTCAATTTTCATACACATAACGTAACATTACTGACAATCATTTCCCAAAGCATACTACTGGAACGGTGAATTAAAAATGTTTTT
>VXCM01004562.1:13973-41946 GCA_014773175.1 Lucifuga dentata | reverse complement strand
TCCAGCAGGTGTCAGTATTCAGTGACACAGTATCGACACAGTATCAATACAGTTTGGCAATGTATCAAAACGCTTCATGACGCCTCATCTACCCATCACTATGCTAGAGTGACATAGCAGAAACAGAATACAAAAGAAAAGCTACATTAATAGAAAACTTTTCCCTCAGTGGTGCTGCAGCGTGTCTGATGCATTTCTGCAGCAGGTTCGTGCAGGATGCACTGTCCTCCACAGATCCTCCATGTTTAAACCGGACCGTTTTCCACCACGGNTTCGTGCAGGATGCACTGTCCTCCACAGATCCTCCATGTTTAAACCGGACCGTTTTCCACCACGGGCTTCTTTCTCCTCTCTCTCTCTCAAACACACATCAAGTGTCATATTCTAATATTGTTCGTTTACATTTGAAACAACACTATGTGAAGTTAAAATATTATTTTGCTTAGTTAATGTGTTGCATTAATTACGATGAAGATAAGCTTCTGTTGTTTAATTGCTGAGATAAACATACAATCTGTAAGAACTTACACGAGCAGCTTGTTATGTCTAATGCTTCTAGTTCTGTCTAGGTGTCACTATGAAACTATGCATTCAGGAAAAGATGCATATACCTGTAGAAAACAGGGAAGAAGAAATGTGTTGCTACTGCTGCTTGTAAAACGTTTGTGAGTTCTTTCCTGTTTCGCCTTTTCTATTCAGTCATCCACTCAACACAGCTCTATTGTAAAAGTTACACAAACTTTAAATATCCAATAAAACCGTGAAACTCAATTTTACCATTAGCTACATCAGTTTGTAAAGCAAAAAGTGCTGCATTTACCTGAGACCAACGTTTATCTTACAAAAGGAGTTACAGCAACACATCACGGAGACACCAGAGCCGCCGGTAATAACCGAAGCGCTGCTGATATCACTGCTGCAGCTAGCCGCTAGCGGAACCTCCAAAAACATCGGAACAGATTTTTAATTCAGTATTATTTTAATCAGTCAACCACGTGTTTGAAATCTAAACAGCTAATTTCTCACATAAAAAATCTCAAAACTGAATTTGGTGACTTTAGCGGTTATAAAACAAAACTTACTGTTGTGAGTTTGACCGGCTTCCTCCACTGCCGCTGGCTGATGTTAAATGCGGTGAACATGGACTTCCTCTTACTCTTCTTCTACTTGTGAAATTATGACAGAACACAAGCTGACTGGCCAAAAGTAAGATCAATTGCAGCGTGATTTGATTGCCTATCCTTGGTATCCTGGATGTTCTACTTGAATTTTTGGAATCTGAATTTTTTCTATCTAAATTTTTTCTTTTTGAATATTTTTGATCTAAATTTTTTCAATCTGAATTTTTTCTATCTGAATTTTTTTTAAACTGATTTTTTTTGTCTGAATTTTTTCAAACTGAATTTTTTTTATTTTGAATTTTTTTTTAAACTGATTTTTTAATCTGAATTTTTTCAATCTGAATTTTTTTTTTTTATACTGAATTTGAGCAACCTGAATATTGCATTTTGAATATATGCAACTTGAATTTTGAGATCTGAATTTGTGGCTTTAAATTCAGTGTTGATTTAAATTCAGATCTTTATGATGCTATTTTTCTTCCATATACTCTCATTCAGTATTTGTGTAGTTTCTGCAATAATTCTGTCCAGTTATGGTAACATTTTATTTAGATCTGGGACAGTTACATATTTGACTGCTCAGTGTGTGTAAGAAAAATGCTTTCATAACTAGTATGTAACTAGTATCAAAAGTACTAAAGCAGTAGCTGATGCTCTTCTTAGCTGTTATGTTGTATGTTTCACAGTGATTGTTTTCTAATACTTATATAATATGAAGTGTACCAGGATGATGATTTGCCACAGATATGGTTTCAAATTAGCAATGAGACAAATACACCAAAACTCAGCTTGATCCTCTGAGAGTAGAGTCAGCTGAACGAGTTAGGAACTGACTAGAGTCAATGAACAGTCTGTGTGTGTGTGTGTGTGTGCATGTGTGCATGAGCATGTGTGCGCATGCGTGCATGTACGTGTGTGTGTGTGTGTGTGTGTGCGTGTGCATGCATCTGCATATGAGTGTGTGTGTGTGCATGCATGCATGTGCGTGTGTGTGCTGGGATTTGCTTATTAAACTTGGATCCCTGTTAACTGATGCCTCAGCAGCAGCTATTCTTCCGGGGGTCCACTCAATCAAACATAAATTATCACATTTGTGTTAAAAACAAAAATATAAAAGAACATAAAATGCTGAGATATCACATTTCTGTTTAAAAACAAGAATAAAACTGAGTAAAAATGACAAAGAAACGCAATACTGAAAACTACATGATGAAATATCCAAACACACAAACACAAGAAGATAACCCTATTTCAAATACACTTTCACTTGCCTTTTAAAAATAAATTTATTAACACTTTTAATGTGGAAAGTTATTCCCTATACAGGAAAGTCTTCTTTAAGGCGTTTGTTCTTTAAAGGACAGTCTTCTGTTATGACCCAGCCTAGCGAACTGGGGTGCAACATGTGCTCGAGGTCTCCCCAGCCACGCCCACTCCCAAGAAAGACCAAAACAAAAGTGTATTTTTCTGTGAAATAATAACCAGTTTTATTAACAAATATACAAGCAGACAGAATACGGAAATAATACACACACAAAGAACAGAAAAGCTAGCACAAAGATCTGGGTTAACAGAAAACACACTCAGGTCCCACTAGACCAATACACAAAATATCCTCACAGGATTTGAATGGGTGGAATGACTAAAGAGCTAGCAACTAACCAGGATAAACAGAAACAGAATGCACAAAGTAGCCGGCACAAAAGTCTGAACGGACAAAAACAAATATCTTCACCAGGATCACAATTTGCCAGCTCAATCGAATGAAATAATGGACAGAAATGCACAATAACACAAACCTAGAAACACATACAAAGAACACAAGACGGCACTGGTTGGGAGCGGACGAGGCAGGGAAACCCCGACACCGACGAGCTGTCAGCTGGATCTTCATCAGCCAATCAGCGAAGGTGACATCATCCAAGCGCAGGCTCCACAGACCAATCCACGCACAACACGCTCTTCCAAATGATCCAATCAGGAACGTACCTGTACACACACAGACACACACACACGTACACAGACGCACAGGTAAGGCCCGCAACAGGCCAATAGGGAAGAGAGACAGCACAAAACGACACACAAACACAACTACACATACAAACATAACTAAATACGATCACAGGGTCGTAACACTTCTTTAAAGAATTTGTTCTATACAAGACAGTCTTCAAGACATTTGTCCTATGGAGGACAGTTTTCATTAAGGTGTTTTTGTTCTATACAGGACAGTCTTCTTTTAAGGCATTTGTTCTATACAAGACAGTCTTCTTTAAGACGTTTGTTCTTATATGACAGTCTTCTTTAACACATTTGTTCTATACAGGACAGTCTTCTTTAAGGCGCTTGTCCTTGTAGGACAGTCCTAATAAGACATTTGTTCTATACAGGACAGTCTTCTGTAAGGTATTTTTTCTGTACAGGACAGTCTTCTTTAAGACGTTTGTTCTATACAAGACAGTCTTCTTTAAGACATTTGTTCTATATAGGACAGTCTTCTTTAAGACATTTGTACTATACAGGACAGTCTTCTTTAAGATATTTGTTCTATGCAGGACAGTCTTCTTTAAGGCGCTTGTCCTTGTAGGACAGTCCTAATAAGACATTTGTTCTATACAGGACAGTCTTCTGTAAGGTATTTTTTCTGTACAGGACAGTCTTCTTTAAGACGTTTGTTCTATACAAGACAGTCTTCTTTAAGACATTTGTTCTATATAGGACAGTCTTCTTTAAGACATTTGTACTATACAGGACAGTCTTCTTTAAGATATTTGTTCTATGCAGGACAGTCTTCTTTAAGGCGCTTGTTCTTATAAGACAGTCTTCTTTAAGACATACAGGACAGTCTTTAAGGCATTTGTTCTTTACATGACAGTCTTTAAGACGTTTGATCAATAAAGGACAGTCTTCTTTAAGGTGTTCTTATGGGACAATCTTCTTTAAGGCGTTTGTTCTATACAGGACAGCCTTCTTTAAGGCATTTTTTTTTTTTTTTTTTTTTTGCCAAGCACAGTCTTTTTTAAGGCATTTCTTCAATTCAGGACAGTCTTCTTTAAGACATTTTTTCTTTACAAGACACTCTTCTTTAAGGCATTAGTTCCATACAAGACAGTCTTCTTTAAGACGTATATTCTTATATGACAGTCTTCTTTAAGACGTTTGTTCTATAAAGGACAGTCTTCTTTAAGGCGCTTGCTCTTATAGGCTTATAAGACTGTCCTCTTTAAGACATTTGCTCTATACAGGACAGTCTTCTTTAAGGTATTTGTTGTGTACAGGACAGTGTTCTTTAAGACATTTGTTCTATACAAGACAGTCTTTAAGACATTTGTTCTGTACTGGACGGTTTTCTCTAAGACATTTGTTCATACAGGGCAGTCTTCTTTAACAGGTTTCTTCTATACAGGACAGTCTTAGTCTTCTTTCAGGTGTTTGTTCTGTACAGGACAGTCTTCTTTAAGATATTTGTTCTATGCAGGACAGTCTTCTTTAAGGCGCTTGTTCTTNGTACAGGACAGTCTTCTTTAAGATATTTGTTCTATGCAGGACAGTCTTCTTTAAGGCGCTTGTTCTTATAGGACAGTCTTCTTTAAGACATTTGTTCTATATGGGACAGTCTTTAAGGCATTTGTTCTTTACATGACAGTCTTTAAGACATTTGTTCAATACAGGACAGTCTTCTTTAAGGTGTTTGTTGTATACAGGACAGTCTTCTTCACACGTTTCTTCTATACAGGACAGTCTTCTTTAAGGTGTTTGTTCTTTAGGGGACAGTCTTCTTTAAGACATTTGTTCTATAAGGATTGTCTTCTTTAAGGAATTTTTATTCTATACAAGACAGTCTTCTTTAAGGCGTACTTGTTCTATATAGGGGAGTCTTTAAGGCATTTCTTCAATTCAGGACAGTCTTCTTTAAGACATTTTTTCTTTACGAGACACAAGACATTTGTTCTATACAGGACAGTCTTCTTTAACGCACTTCTTCTTATAGGACAGTCTTCTTTAAGACATTTGTACTATACAGGAAAGTCTTTAAGATATTTGTTCTATGCAGGACAGTCTTCTTTAAGGCGCTTGTTCTTATATGACAGTCTACTTTAAGACATTTGATCTATACAGGACAGTCTTTAAGGCATTTGTTCTTTACAGGACAGTCTTTACGATGTTTGTTCAATACAGGACAGTCTTCTTTAAGGTGTTTGTTGTATACAGGACAGTCTTCTTCAGATGTTTCTTCTATACAGGACAGTCTTCTTTAAGGTGTTGTTATAGGAAATCTTCTTTAAGGTGTTTATTCTATAAGGATTGTCTTCTTTAAGACATTTGTTCTATACAGGACAGTCTTCTTTAACGCGCTTCTTCTTATAGAACAGTCTTCTTTAAGACATTTGCACTATACAGGGCAGTCTTCTTTAAGATATGTGTTCTATGCAGGACAGTCTTCTTTAAGGCGCTTGCTCTTATATGACAGTCTACTTTAAGACATTTGTTCTATACAGGACAGTCTTTAAGGCATTTGTTCTTTACAGAACAGTCTTTATGACATTCATTCAATACAGGACAGTCTTCTTTAAGGTGTTTGTTGTATACAGGACAGTCTTCTTCAGATGTTTCTTCTATACAGGACAGTCTTCTTTAAGGTGTTGTTATAGGCAATCTTCTTTAAGGCGTTTGTTTATAAGGATTGTCTTCTTTAAGGCATTTGTTCTATACAAGACAGCTTTCTTTAAGTCGTTTGTTCTAAACAGGACTGTCTTCTTTAAGGTGTTTGTTCTTTATAGGATAATCTTCCTTAAGATGTTTGTTCTATGCAGGACAGTATTCTTTAAGGCATTAGTTCCATACAGGACAGTCTTCTTTAAGATATTTGTTCTATACAAGACAGTCTGCTTTAAGGCGTTTGTTCTATATGGGACTGTCTTTTTAAGGCATTTGTTTTTGTCCATGACAGTCTTCTTTAAGTCATTTCTTCTATACAGGACAGTCTTCTTTTAGGTGTTTTTTTCTCCAGGACAGTCTTCTTTAAGACACTGATTCTATACAGGACAGTCTTCTTTAAGGCATTTGTTGTTTAGGGGACAGTCTTCTTTAAGCCGTTTGTGCTATACAGGACAGTCTTCTTTAAGGCGCTTGTTCTTATAGGACGGTCTTCTTTAAGACATATATTCTATACAGGACAGTCTTCTTTTAGGCACTTGGTTTTATACCACAGTCTTCTTCAAGACATTTGTTCTATACAGGACAGTCTTCTTTAAAGCGTTTGTTCTTTAGGGGACAATCTTCTTTAAGACATTTGTTCTATACAGGACAGTCTTCTTTAAGGTGCTTTTTCTTATAGGACAGTTTTCTTTAAGACATTTGTTCCATACAAGACAGTCTTCTTTAAGGTGTTTGCTCTTTAGGGGACAGTCTTTAAGATGTTTGTTCTTTACAGGACAGTCTTCTTTAAGGAGTCTGTTCTATCCAGGACAGTCTTTTTTAAGGCATTTGTTGTATACAGGACAGTGTTCTTTAAGACGTTCTTTGCAGGACAGTCTTCTTTAAGGCGCTTTTTCTAAACAGGACAGTCTTCATTAAGGTGTTTGTACTTGTGGGACAGTCTTCTTTAAGGCATTTGTTCTATTCAGGACAATCTTCTTTAAGGTGTTCGTTCTTATAGGACAGTCTTCTTTAAGACATTTGTTCTATACAGGACAGTCTTCTTTTAAAGCATTTGTTCTTTAGGGGACATTCTTCTTGAAGAGGCTTGTTCTATATAGGACAGTCTTCTTTAAGGCACTTGTTCTTATAGGACAGTCTTCTTTAAGACATTTGTTGTATACAGGACAGTCTTCTTTAAAGCGTTTGTTCTTTCCGGGACATTCTTCTTTAAGAGTTTTGTTCTATACAGAACAGTCTTCTTTAAGGCGTTTGTTCTATAAGGATTGTCTTCTTTAAGGCATTTGTTCTATAAGGATTGTCTTCTTTAAGGCATTTTTGTTCTATACAAGACATTTGTTTGAGGTATTTGGTCTATAGAGGACAGCCTTCTTTAAGGTGTTTTTTTTTTTTNTTTTTTTTTTTTTTGTTTGTTTTTTGTTTTTTGTCCAGGACAGTCTTCTTTAAGGCTTTAGTTCAATATGGGACAGTCTTCTTTAAGGTGTTTGTTTTTGTCCATGACAGTCTTCTTTAATGCGTTTATTCTGTACAGGACAGTCTTCTTTAAGACGTTTGTTGTATTCTGCCTGTGCTGCTTCATGATCGGGTACAGAATCTTCCGGTGGTCGTTAATTTCTTTTGGAAATTGATTGTTTATTCCAAAGTTGGATCCTTTAAGCTCCCTTGCCTTTCTCTTGTTGAGGTCTTTATGCTTGTAGTGCTCCAGCTTGGCAATGATAGGCCGAGGTTTCTTGCTCTTGGGACNTTGAGGTCTTTATGCTTGTAGTGCTCCAGCTTGGCAATGATAGGCCGAGGTTTCTTGCTCTTGGGACCACCGAGTCTATGCACACAGTGAAAAGTGATGTTGTCAATGGTGTCAGGAGGGAGTTTAAGCTTGGAGATCATAAGTCTTTTAGAAGAGCTTCTGGATCATCTGAGGACAGGTTTTCCGGTATTCCAGAGAGATCTTCCGTGTCTGTAGAGGAATCCTTCTTCTTACGTTTAGAAGGATTGTCATCCCTCGGTGCCGGAGAGTCCATGTCTGGGCAGTAAGCTTGATAGTAGTGATCGATGTAGTCTTCTAAATCCGCGATGTAATCCACCGTGGTCGGATCCGCATATTACCGCAACGACAGTGACTTTTTGTTGCGAAGGCTTTCCTTTTATTGTTGTTTATTAATTAATTTATTGTTTTCTGCAGGTGTTTTTCGGCTATTATTTGTTATTCGGATTAATCTAGCTAGCAGTACACCGTCATGTCAGATCTCGCTCCCGTCGTGAGGTCTCGCGAGCGTTACGCCATCCACCTCACTACCTACCTGCCAACTCTAATACATCACCTTATACCGTATAATTTTTTCACCTTTTAACGCATAAATTAGATGGACACCGGAATTAGCCACTTTTTGCCACTCAAAACATCATTTTCTCTCTCTCTCTCTCTCTCTTTGACGAGTCATGATCAAGTCAAAGTTCATATGGAAGTGCAGGCATAACTACAGTTTCAAATTAAAAGCCCAGTAAAGAATTTGACTCCTCCACATTTATAACGATCTAAAGAGTGGAGCTATATTGTTATGTATGTTCCGTCCACCAATTTGGTCCGACCAGTCTGTTCACAACACTGTGGTTCTGCCTTGGCTTTGAATTTGGGTAATTTGCAAAAATGCTACAGAAAATTCAAAACNAACACTGTGGTTCTGCCTTGGCTTTGAATTTGGGTAATTTGCAAAAATGCTACAGAAAATTCAAAACGCACTTTTAAAAAAGATCCAGGGCTTTCTGGAAAACATCCCGAGCTTAAGCCCCATAAGCCCGCCCCAGCGCCGCCTGTGAGGTCAAGGCAAACAGTAAGAATTGTTGCCGATCCTTTTCCATTCATTACAATTTCTCTGCATTTATCCACAGGAAATAAAAGCAGTAGGAGTAATGTCATCTTATTACTGATCAGCTGAGGTGATTTTTCCTGTTTGAAGGGCTTGTGTGGGCTGAAGGTAAGTAGCTTTGGCTTATATCAAATCATATTAATTTTGCTCCTAGTCACTGTAAAACAGAAAAATCTCCAGGGCTTCTTTTTTTTTCTGCAACACTGCAGTTTTTGCTCTTTGTCTGTCATCCCTCTAAAAATGGGGGATTAAATTATCCCCTTATTGTGAGTTTTGATTTATTCAAGATGGTTCACATCATGCCTACACTGAGATTCCAGACAAGAGAAATCCTGTCACAGGAAAGAGAGGAAGAGGAGTATTGGCCATCCTCTGTGCTAAAGCCTGCTAGGCTATCAGATGGTGGCCTGACCCAGATGGAGAGAACAGGCCCAGCACTGAGCTGCTGAGAGCCTCGGTGCCGTAGTGCCTTCCTGGGAGAGCTGAGAGGAGAGGAGGCTTGTCTCATCCTGGACGTCTGCCAAGCAGCCAATCAATGCAGCCTGGAGTCAATGAAAACAACAATCGCAACTCCATTTTTTTTTTTCTGTCTACCCATCTGTCTCTTTGAGAGGAGGAATATGGAACACCCATCTTGGAAATTATTCACTGTTGTTCCCTCATTTCACCCTTCGGTCTCCCCTCTTTCTTTTCAGCACTAAGCAAACATAAATTGGCTCTCTTTTGTTTTTTTTCTTTATTTTCCAGAGCGCCTGTGCTGAAATGAGTCACTCATGTCAGCCAGCCACTGAATCAAAGCTCATCTGGGGAGAATGAGGGACGCTCAGCTAATTTTAGTGGCTGACCCAGTTCCACACTGCATGAAATCAAAACATATACAGACAGCATACCTCTACCAAGGCTGAACAAGCCTGGACAACAGTAGTCTTTATAATCAGTTTTACTGAACCTCTGTTTGTCACAAGGGTTAGGGGTTTCTTCATGTTGCTGCTGCTGCTGCTCATGTTGCTGCAGTTTTGTTTGTGTTTTTAAAAATCTGCATCAGGACCAAATTGCAACTTTTGAGAGTCTATCACAGGATAACACACGCCTGATTTTTTTTCATTGAGATTATTACAGAGTTTCCACCAAACTTAAAGCATAGCATCGCTTAGCACTTAAACGAGTGTCCTGCTAAAACCATCAGAAGTTTAGTTTTACTGAGATTAAAGTAAAATTTGAGGATTTTCCTGCTTTCGGATCAATCAAAGAAGGACAAAAGGAAGTAAGAAAAGAAAACAAATGGAAGTAGAAAGTAAAGATGAAAATCAGGAAGAACAACAGAAGAAAGAAAGAAACAAAGAGAGAAATAAAGAAATTAATGAAAGGTTATATTAGTGATATTCTATGCACTAATCTCATGTTGAATATAAAATCTGAATATAGACTAAAATTTTGAATATGTTCCTTCAAAATGTGAGTAAAAGAACTTACCAACAATTAAGAATTGTTCCACTTTGCCAAATAGCTGTAATATAACATTGATTTCTAAACCTTCAAGAAATCAGTGGAGATCATGGAGGCTAAACAGTTGGACATGAAGAGCCAAAAATAACAGCATGTTGCTCCAAAGAGCCAAGTATTCCTATACGTTCACACATGCATGGACACAAACATGGCCATACTGTGTGGTAGCATAAAGGCTTGTTGTCAATGTCACTTTAAAACCAGATGTTTTTTTGTTTTTTTGTTTTTTTTTACCTGTAACACACCTGACAACAACGCTAGCTTAATGTGACAGTGCTCTAATTAATGTAAGGGAAACTTTATGAATGAGCTTCAGTTAGCACAGCGCTTATCGTATAACACTGTGTTTTTATAGATAGTTATAGGCTTTTGGAGAAACCCCTTGCTTTGAGCGCTGTCTGTTTCTGCATGTATGGTTTGACTGTGATGTAATGCTATTGAAACCTGTAATTGTGTATTTATTATTTATTGTGGCTGTTATGCTGTACCTATAGTAATTTGTTATTGTTTTTTAATGCTGCCGTCTTGGCCAGGTTCCTCTTGAAAAAGAGATTTTGATCTCAATGAGTTTTTTCCTGGTAAAATAAAGGTCAAATAAAAAAATAAAAATAAAAATAAAATATAGTGATTTTTTTTTTTTTTTAAATGAATCTGAACCTTACACATGCAGACAGAGCTTGTTGCTCCTGAGACGGGTTGGCCACCTCTGGTGTAGTCTACTATTTTTTTGAGTAACAATATAATTACGAGGCATGTGCCAAAGGAGATGTGCCACTGTACTTTCGAATAGTATCATAAAATTGTAAATAATATATATGATTCTGTAGGATTTATACTTTTTTGTTGTTGTTGTTTGTTTGGTTTTGTTTTATGTTACCAAAGCTGTTCTTTCATCTCTGAATAGTTCCTCCATTCTGTGACAACAGTGTCCATCAGCTCCACACTCAATTTCTTCTCTCAAAGAAAGAACCATCACCACAAAACCCAGAGGTCACCAATTAAATGACTGATTAGCCCAATATAAGTAAATATAAGATGTGATCTGGAATCACTTGTATCAATCAGAATATATTTTTCAGAGTAATTTAACCAGCACTGGCGAATTCACTCACATGTGCCACACTCACACATTCACACACTCCTAGGTAGTTCAAAGCAGAAGCAGAAGCAATCATCAGGACAAAGGCTGGATTCATGCTGCCAAATCTGCAGCATCCCATTAAGAGAAAAGCACAAACAAGCAGCTCAATCACTCAATCAGCTGCTTGTTTGAGTGCAGGTCTGGCTACTGCTGCTGCTCATGCTGCTCATATTGCTGTTGCTGCTCATGCTGCTGCTCATGCTGCTGCTTATGTTGTTGCTGCTGCTGCTCATGCTGCTGCTCATGCTGCTCTCATGTTGCTGCTGCTGCTCATGCTGCTGCTGCTGGGCTCTGGATGGAGACCTCTTCATACTCTGCACCCGAGGGTGCCCGCAGTTAGCTCAGGTGGCAGCTATATTTACCACCTGGGGCTGGATGATGAACCCAGTCATTGGAGCTGTTTGAAACTGACAAAGGCTGACAGAGGCTTTATGAGAGAAACTATGTAGGAAATGACTCGGTAACACTGCTTGAAGTGTTTCCCATGAGGCGTCGCAGAGTGAGAATGATTTTTAAACTACAAGGGTGCTCATTAGAGCCCATACCTCTCCCAAGGCTGAGCAAGCCTTGAAAAAAAATGTGTTGTTATAATTTCTCTCTTTTTAAAAAAATTAATCCAACACTTCAGTGGGGAATTTCATCTTTTGCATAGAACAGTTTGGGGCCTGTATTGAGGTTCATTTGAGGTGAGGAAATGGTCATGTTCTCGTGTGGCAAACCAACTTCAGCTGTGCTACCCTAAAGAAAAGAAGCAAACAAATGACTTCATTGTCTTTGACATGAAAAACAGTAGCTTTTAAAAATGTGTCTCAATCCAGACCAAATTGCACCTATTGATTATCTATCATGGGATATATATGCCTGACTTTTTCTTTGAAATTGTTATGTTATATTAACAAAATTATTGAAAAACTTCCTATGTTGTGATGTTAACGGAATTATTGAACATTCCTGCATCCATGACCTCCATGGCAGAGGTAATAAATCCAAGTATTCAATGTTTTCACCAGTACTTTGTTCCTGCCTCTAATTTCATATTTACTGCACCTATTATGCCACACTGTGACACTCAGCATATTTACATGCACTCAATCACTTTCAGTCACATAATCTAAGTCATCCAGTCAGTTTAGTCAATTTCAATCTGATTATGGTGTTTACATGACATTAAAAAGTAGGCTTTTTTTTTTCCCTTGATCACATTAGAATAAAATTTTAAAACTGAAACCAATATGACTGATTTGTTTTTTGAAGTTTAGTGGCTTTAAATCAGCATGGTTGGAATGGAGATACCTCCAAAGGTATCTCCATTCCAAAACTTTGTGTGTGATCTGTGCTTTAAATCGATGTTATAAGGTGAAATGTTTCTTTAACTTTAGCTTTCTGACAGAGCTAAGATGATTTTGAGCCAAAAATGAGCCTGTCCCAGCTAAAGAGAAGCATGATGCTGCCACCATCCTGCTTCAGGATGGTGTTCTTTTGGTCTTCAATTCTGTTGTCTTTTGCCAGACATTTATTTTAGAATGAAGGCCAAAAAGTTCAAATTCAGGCTTAATAGGTCCGATGAAACTGAATGTTTCACTTTGAAAATTTAAAGAATTTTAAAACTAAAATCAATATAATTTTTTGATCATCTTAAATGTATTTAATATTTTATTAATCAGCTGTAGGTGTCCTTTATGGCTGGCAGCTCCTGGTTTTGGAAGCATATCAAGTGTTTGGTGTGGTTATAATATGCTTTAATGGAAAATAATGGTCCCCTCCAGCCAATCAGATTCAAGAATTTGTTATGGCCATGGTATGACACCATGCATGTGTAATAACAATTTTATGACATATTTATGTAATGCAAAACCAGTGCACAACATAATCATGAATAATCTTTCTGTGAGACTATGAGATCATCAAGGTTTATGATCCCTCACAATTAAGCCATTTAAGGTGCCGCAGAGACGTAGAGACATTATGTTATCTCAGCCCAGCACTAATGGAGGAAGTCTGCCTGTATTCTCCGAGAGCACAGCAGCCATCTGACTGCTGCCATCCATCAGGATCCCATTTGCACCATGGAAACATCACTCAGAGCCCATTCGCTGCCCCCACATCTGTAATGTATCATCACACTTCAAACTTGCCCTGAGCTATCATCCATTCGCTCATCCATCCACTCACCCACCCCCTCATCCATCTGCTCATCCATCCCATCATCCATCCACTCATCCACCCCCTCATCCATCTGCTCATCCATCCTCTCATCCACCCCTTCATCCATCCCCTCATCCATCCGCTCCACCATCCCTTCATCCTTGCTCACAGCTGGGCAGGCAGCCCCACCCAGACTCAGTTAGAAACCATGATGTAATGTTTACATAGGAACGCCTGGAGCACTCAGGCTGGAAAAGGAGGATTTAGTTTCACGAATATGGACTGACATACATTTTTAAGGCCAGTGCTAATATCTGCATTTTTACATTAACTAATGTTTTGAATTGATATTCAAAATATAGTTAAAAAAAAAATCACAAGATCTGATGGCCTTATTGTTCTACATCCATTTTACTTTTCTTTCATGAGCTATTTAAGAATAACATAAAGTAAAAATTGTTTACATGGGAGCTTTATCTTTGCTGATTGTACCATCAAACAATAAAGGAAAAATAAGATTATATATTAAAGAATGTAGTGTTATTGAATAAAAATATTGGAAACTATCATCTCTATTGGATTGGGGGGGAGAAGGAGGAGGAGGTGTATGTCAGAGGGGGGAAATCATAGGTGATATTAGTTTTCATGATAACAGCTTCCAGTTACCTCAAATTGTAGATTTTCTATGTGAAACTACACCATAATTAATGTAGAAGTTAATCCCATGTATATTTTTTGTAGAATGTTTATTTTTAATTTATTGTGTCTATGGTAGAGTCTGGGACAGGGCTACAGGTATATTTTTGTGTAGAGCATTCGGTTAATCTACCTGGATTTGTTGGGAAAGTAAGAGTACATAATGCTGCAAAAAGGATTTTTTTGTTTTGTATTTATTTTTGTATAGTTTTGCACTGAAAATATATTTTTGAGCACTGATTATGATTTCTGTGCATTTGTAGTACCAACGGATCACCTCTGCACTCCTCACTTCCAGCCCTACAACGCTGGGCATCCATAACAGATACTGTACCTCCAAAACTGAATCTTTGTCAAAAGAAACAGACTCTCTGAGGAAGATGATAAAACTGTCCAGTGGAACTTAAGCTGAGAAGTAGTAATTCATATGTACTGGTGTGGAATCTCATCTAAATGAGTAGCATAACTTCAGTTCTTCTCACTGACGGCCATCAAATCAGAAAAGAATGAAAATGCCTGGATTTTTTTTAGCACCAGTTTTAGCACCATACATCTACAAAACTTGTAATCTTACTTTGGAGCACACAGAACTGAACTGCACAAATCCATAACTAGCCAATTTAAAACAGAGCCCTAAAATTACATGCAAAAAACACATGCATATCTCAAAGGGCCACATTATCTGAAGTGTGACTGCTTAAAAATGGCTTCCTTTCTCTCCCAATTCATAAGTGTTGGCTGGTAACTTATGCTGAGCTGGAAGGAGATGGAGCATTTTCATTTTCTCTCCTCCTCAACATCCACTTCCCCACCCACCCATTTATACATATAAAGTCATTTGGCAGAGGAAACAGTGAGGAAGGGGATTCCTGCTGGGCAGCCTGGTAACCAGTGACCAGTCTGCACTGCGAAGCGCAGTGAAGAGATGAAGATGAAGATTATGTTTGGTCTGAAGCTGAAAAGGCTGTCTGTACTAAATGGGTATTTGCTTCTCTCTGAAAGGGAGCTGAACATGCTGCTGGGCTGAAAATGTTCTCCACTAATGTCATCTTCCAAGGAGCTAAGGGACCTGGCTGTTGGCTTAACGGTTCTACTTGCTGTTTTTAGAGGAGTTTTTAAAGGGCTTCAAAGGGCTGAAGAATTCATATTCCCTCACTGAAAAAATCACATAATCATTCAGCTGAGGTAAAAACAAGAAAAATCAGCCAAAGAAGAAAAAAGGAAGGGAATGAAAGACAAAGAGCTGGGTTGTGACTGGATACAGTTGACTGTTGAGAGGAAGAGAAGGGAGAGGGGGTGGTGGGATGAAGGCAAAGAAAGAAGAGGAGGAGGAGGAGGAGGAGGGTGAACGGTGTGCTGTGGTGCATTGTGAGCTGGCGTCTCCAGCTGCCCTGCTGCTGTGCTGCTTGGCTCAGCCAGCGTCTGGCAGGCAGCCAATCATAGTGCAGGAAAGCAGTGCCACTTCAGTTCAGTATGTCAGAGCGAACAGGGAGGGAGGGAGGGAGGGAAGGAGGGAGGATATGTAAGGACGAGGAGAGGAGGGAACAAGGAGGGGAAAAGGGAGGGAGGGAATCACAGCAGATGGAGGAACAAGGAATGAGAGAGAGAGAGAGAGAGAGAGAGAGAGAGAGAGAGAGAGAGAGAGAAAAGAGCATAGAGGGGAGGAGATACAGAAATGTAAATGGGAAGGAACAAGGAGGCAGAAGGCAAAAAGGAGGGGGAGGCAGATGTATTTACTGTATCTGTACCTGCAGATACTCCAGCATACCCTGCACCATTTCTGTAGCTGCAGCCACTTCAAAAGACATGTGGAATAAGAGCCTTTTCATATCTTCTGCAGTAGCATCTAGAAGTGGAAAAGAGAATACATGCATACTGATGAGTTTCTGTCAAAAGCTAAACACACACCCAAATTTCACTTTGTGCTTTTCTCAGACTGTCAACAAAAAGAGAAAAAATAAAGCATAAAGCTTTCCATTCCTTTGTCTATTCATATTTGCTTGGATGCCGTGCAGAACAGAAACACCCAGAGTATGTGCATTAAATGTAATGCTATCACATTTAAATATAACCTCATCGTATTGAAGACATCCTTGGTGCCTCAACTCTTTTGTGGGTTTTAGTTTGTGGATTAGTGGTGGGATAGTTAATACCATATACACACCAAATTATTTGCATGGTTAAAACGAAGAAGCTTCACAGACAGAGCTGTCAGACCTGTGAGGAAAAGAAATGCACCACAAAAGTGTCCTATTTTCCTTTATCTAACCTTGCCTCTGTATCAGGTTATAGCCTGTGGCTTACACACACACACACACACACACCACTGATCTCCTGAGGAAACCCAAGCAGATATGGGGACAACCTGGAAACTCCACACAGAAAAGCCACCACTCAGATTTGAACCCAGGACCTTTTTCGCTGTGAGGCGACAGTGCTATCCACTAATCTGCCTACATTTGTTGTGTTGTAGTGTTGTGATTACATTCAGTTTATTTGGAACAGGCTGATATAACCAAGACACAACTTGCAGCAATAAGTTAATAAAATGAGGCACCAAGCATAACAACTGATCTGATAGGCTGCTGACTTACAGCTGCTTTCATTTAGTCTACACTGCAGTGTCATAGAATCCAAGCCACAATTGCATAGCAATGAATGTATTCACATGATCAAATCAGCAAAGTGCAAAAAAAAAAAAAAAAAAAAAAAAAATTACCTTGCTTGTTCCATCAACTCAGACATGCTTAGGGAACCAGCACATTATGCTTCCTCATGTAGACGAGCCTATCTGAGCATTTTAGGTTAGCACCAATTAAGCTGTGGCGAGTAAGGTTAGTTGAAGTNACGAGCCTATCTGAGCATTTTAGGTTAGCACCAATTAAGCTGTGGCGAGTAAGGTTAGTTGAAGTCCATGACACACACTGACACACTCACATAACAACACTGATCACAGGTAGATTCAGTGAACTGGCATCTCAGGTTAACATCGATTCAGCCCCACATCAATCAAATAAGTATAAATTCTCCTTCGTGCCTTCTTCAACAAAATTACTGAATAAAAACTAGGGATGANATCAAATAAGTATAAATTCTCCTTCGTGCCTTCTTCAACAAAATTACTGAATAAAAACTAGGGATGACTTAAGATCAACATCATAATGTAGGGTTTTTTTCTTATCAGTAGCACTGTGGCTTTTAGCAATGCATTATTGTATATTGTATATATATATATGTATTTAGCACACGGCACATTGATCTTTTAATGTTACAGTGATTGTTACAAGGTTAGGGTTGAATGTAGAATGGATGTGTGCATGGAACAGCACCCCGATGCCCAAACCAAATTTCTCCATGGAGACAAATAAAGTTGACCTTTGACCTTTGACCTTTGATCAACAAAAAGCTCCTTATCTAACCAAACTGTGGATAACTGCTACACAAGCCACTACCAACAGTGTGTGAGTCTCACACATGACAACTCCATTATGAGCATTTATCATTAAGATACTATAGATCAGATTCCATCTGACTGTAGAATATTTGGCTTCTAAATTTGGTTCCAGTTACACAAAGCATTCCAAAATTATAACATTTTCTCTTAAACTTGGCAATCATATGCAGGACAACATGTGACATACCCAAATATTTTATATATTATGTGACAAATTTGATTAAAATGGCTTCATCACCCCCCACCCCCGACAAAATACCAGGAGAGTGTGTTTTTATGTTTAAACAGCAAGTTTGTAGCCTAAAGACTTAAAGAGCACAACTAGATCTGAACAACGAATAATAACGTGTTATTTAGTTTCTGCTCTAACGTTCCATCAGTTGTTATGGCAGAGATTATAGCTCACACAGTCAACTGACTTAGGCCTATAGTCATAGGGTTTGTTTTTTTTTTTGGTTTTTTTTTGCCATCGTTGATGGCTCGCATCGTCTGATCACATCATAGAATTGTGAAGACTTTAGCATGTGGACAACACAGCAGATGGAGTGTGTATGTATGAGATCAGAGTGTTGCTGCAGCATGCAGACAGTCTCAGTCTGCAGCCCTGCAGCTACCGCAGTGAGTGGCAGTAGCCTCTCTCTCTCTCTCTCTCTCTCTCTCTCTCTCTCTCTCTCTCTCCAGGTTAGACAAGGCTAAGCTCTTTTCCTCTCATTAAAAGGCATACGGGTAATTGCTTCTATAAGCTGCAGGGCTAACGCCTAATACCAAAACAACAAATGTCAGTGCTAAGCTGCAGTCAGAAGTAGTGGGACACATTTTGGACCTGTACAACATCACCGCAAGACTCTTAATGCAAATCAGTAGTAGTTTATTTTATCCAACCCACAAACCAGAAGAAAATCTTTTACAGATTGTGAATACAAACAGATATTACTGACTTGGGAATGTAGACAAACTCAGCTGGAAGCACTGGTGTTTTCAGTTTATTTCTTGAGTGCTCTTACAGTTTGTCTGCTGCAAGACTGTTGTGATTTCTCGGAATTCAGTGTCTCAGTGTTCCAGGGATGGACGGATGTCAGATTTGGTACACTCTTAGAAATTGTCATGTAAAAAAAAACAGTAAAGAACAGGCAGCACAGCCATTATGTTACTGTAAAATTAACATGGTCTTACTGTCAGTAAAATTTACAGTTTGCTACCGTTTTACACAAACACAGCAAATAACTGTAATTATTTATTTTTCACAGCATAATACTAAAGTAGCAACAGGGTCTGACTGTAAACTTAAATACTGGATACAATTTTTAATTTTTATTTATTTACTTAACAAATTTATACATCATCTCAGATTGCTAACCAAAGAAAATGAAAAAATAGAGGTTCCAAATGTGTTTTCAAATTTTATTGAAAACAAAACAAGTGGAAAAGACGTAAAACATACTAACCAAGTTTTCAAGTAAGCAAATGACAAGCTATTTCAACAGGACATAACTTATTTTTCAAAAGTAGTAAAAAAAAAAAAAAAAAAAAAAAAAAAAAAAAAAATCGCTGCAATAAAACTACAAGAAAACATAAAATCAATCAAATCTAGTGTTGCAAAACACAGCAGCAAGGCCTCACAGGAAGGCTGGCTGGACGCTGTCACAGGTAATGTGATACATAAGGCTGATCACCCAACGCTGAATGCAGCCTTCTGTTTCACCAGATAACTGAAAAAGGGAAAACTCATTTCTGCTTTGACATCAAGATGTGTTCATGTGCAACTATTGCAATGCAAATGATGGAAAGAAAGCAAACTGGATCATTTACCCTTTTAGGTTTAATGCAATCAATGTGGTGTGTCTGCAGATGCCTTTCCCCGTTTGTTTTATGCCCCCCAAAGACAATCCAATACAATCTAAAACACAAGTAATAAGAAATCAGCTTTGCATATATATATAAACAACCGTTATGCCAATCTTGGCATATACCACAACTCTATATGCAGACAGAAAAAAAAAAAAAAAANAAAAAAAAAAAAAAAGTAATAAGAAAGCAGCTAAAAAAAAATATCTTAGATTTCAGGTACGGTACTAAGTCAAAGTTCTAATAAAATTAACATCATTATGATGCACATTTATTGAAATATGAGCCACTATATTTTGCCTAAACTTAAAAGTATAGAAAAACAGGAACTCAGCAACTAATTTCAAAGATGAGGAGATGAAAAACACTGTCATCAGCCATGTGGAGTTACGTGTTTGTTCCCACAATGCAAAGCAAAATACTGTAGATACTGTTAAATACTGTTGCACTGACATAATTCATCAGTAAAGTGTTGTATTCAAGGATAACAGGAAATAATATTTAAACTTGACAGTAAAATACTGTATTTAAGGATACTATTGAAATTTGATGGTAAAGTACTGTACTTAAGGACAACGGTACAATACTGTTGGAATTTGGCAGTAAATTTACAGCAATCTCTTAGAGTGTAGAGATGGAAATGAGAGATTCAGTAAAATAATAACAGAATAATGGAAAAACAACAACTTTAAGCCAACCTTGAAAAGTATGATCAATCCTTAAAGCACCCAGCTTGATATTAAAATATCTCATCATAGAATATTTCAATTTTTTATTTTTTTTATTTTATTTTTATTTTTTGCTAAACCTGCTAAACTTAGAGTTCATGTGTGGACTTTCAGGGGCCTTAAGCAGGTTCTGGCTAATTTGATAACACATTATCCCTGCTGAGAGATTTGATCATAAAATTCAGTGACTCATTTAGGAAAAAAAAAATAATGTATTGCAAATGTCTATTTTTAAGCATTAATGCCATTTAATTATTTTTTTTTCTTTGTTCTCTTTTATATAACTTTTAATTTATTGACACTTTATGTATTACTGTATATTACTATACCTGTAACTTTATTCCCAACTTTTATGTTTGTCATGTGGCTGGTTTCCAGACAACAATTTCCTTGACAATGACTTTTTTAATCTCGTTGGGAATAACTAACAACATTAGAACAGGCTGTCAAAAAAATTCTGCATGTAATTCATGTGAAACAACAAACACCTCTGATGGTGTTTCTACCTCTTGGTCCTTGATTTGAGAACTCAATAGAATTAGGAGNGGGGGGGGGGGGTGAGAAGTGTGTATGTATGTGAGTGGGGTGGTTCAGAGCTAAGGTGTCAAATATAAACAGAGGGTTCCATCCGTCACCTCCTGCAGGTCCTTATTAGAATTAGCATTGTGCTGTGGGAGTGGGAGGACAAAGCACAGTGCTTCTGTCTCAGCACTTTACAAGTGACTTCATTCAGTGGAGCGTTTGGCCTTTGTGTTAACAAAATGCCCCTTGACAACTCCCACCCCACCCCATCTCACCTAAAACCCCACCCCACCCACCTTTTTTCTGCCCTTACCGCTCTGTAGTCATCTGCAAGGGCCCATCACCCTGCAAAGTTCCTAATATTTAGGATCTATCTACCTGCGTGTGTGTGTGTGTGTGTGTGTGTGTGTGTGTGTGTGTGATGTCACTGCAGTTATGATGATGCATCCGTGGTGAAGGGTCAGAAAAAGAGAAAGATTTCCCTTCCCTTCTATGAACCCTCTGAACCAGGAGCTGATGTAGCTTTCCCGCTGTCCAGCTTTTTCTCTCCGCTAGCTGAACTCCCTCCGGATCTGACGAGTCCCCCAGTCCACAGTGTGGCTGATTATGCGTCAGCTGCCTCCAGGAAATGCACCTCTCTGGCCTGCTCCTCTATGACTGTCCCCCGTGTATGCACCCCCCCCAGGAACAAACATCCCCATCTCTCACATTTAACTCTGAACCTTGGGAACCCACTGCAGTCTGCGCCTTCATTGCGATCCTCCTCTGCTTCAACTGAGCCGCCTGTAACCATCCACCCCCTCAGCTGGAAAGTCTTCAGGTCACTCACTCTGACCAGATGCATCCATCTAACCTGTTTAACATTAGCTGGAAACTGCACCCTAAACTGTGTGCTCACACCAGCAACACCTGGCTCCAGCACCCTGATCCAGCATCTTAATAATCGGGTTTCTCAATCATCAGATTTGTAAAGTTACCTGGTGCTATCAGTTACTGTCTTTCTGGTGGTAAAACCACCATGTCTGACATGTCTGACTTCCCCAGCATGACTATTCCCAGCATCTTGTTTCTAGTTTAGATAATTCTGTTTCTGATGTTTTTGATCCTGCTGGCACTACCCTGTTTTCTAACGATAGTTTAGCCTCCCACATCCTGCCAGGGTTACTGCAAGACAGTGCACTGAAAACAGAACTACTAACAATCCTCACAGAACGAATCTTATTACTATTAATACCGCTGTGACAAACCCCACCACGAAAGCTGCTGTTTCATTAATGTCCACTCTCTTGCCATTAAGTCCTTTATTTGTCAGGACTTTATCATGTCTAATAACATTGGCTTTTTTATGATCACCAAGTCTTGGATAACCCTGGTGACAGTGTTCCTCTCATCAAGTCCTGCCCCCCTGGTTTTCTATTCTTTCAACAGCCGAGAATGACAGGGCATGGAGGTGGGCTAGCAGTTATCCACAGAGAAAATTTTAGCTGTCCCCCTATCTCATTTGGCTGTTTCTCTACTGTAGGGATTCTTTGTTTTGTCCATAGGCCATACTCTCAATCTCGTTCTCACTCATGGGCTTTGTGTGGAAAATGTTTTATGATATCTGACCACAAGGCTGTACTTTTTCGGGCCCTGCTCTCCTTCTCTCCGTCTAAGTCTCCTACTCTGATACGCTCCCGCCCTCTAAATTCAGAGTCTGCCCTCCAATTCTGCTAATATTTATTTTAATCCATCTTCAGATCATTTACATTCTGTTAATGAGGTTTTAAACACTTTTAATAACACCTGTATTAATACTTAGTACTTATAATTAGATACCATCGTATCTTTTAGATAAAAACAACCACAACCATCTTCTCTGCTCTGGATAAATGTGGAAGTGAGGCATCTTAAAAGGCAATTGCAGAAAGGCAGAGCGCAGATGGAAGAAAGATAAACCTCCCAACTCTCTAGCTGTCCTGAAAAGTTTGATGTCTGCCTGCCAGGTTGCTGTCAGAAATACTAGGCATTTATAGCCTCACAACTTATTTCCAATCAGAGCCATAACCCCAGAGCTCTTTTTAAAACAATTAACTCTGTGATTGGACCCCTCCAAACCTTTCCATTGAAGTGTCCCCCCANTTTTTAAAACAATTAACTCTGTGATTGGACCCCTCCAAACCTTTCCATTGAAGTGTCCCCCCAAAAAACTGTGAGAAATTTCTCCGTTATTTCACTGACAAAATCACTAAGATTAAGCAACATATTTCTGCTGATTCAAGAAAACTGGACATAGGTAACTTCTTGCCCATCCTCTCAGTTAACACATTTTTATGAAATTTCTCTGCCAACTCTGCTTCGTACAGTGGCACTTTTAAATGCTTCTTACCTGCTCAGCTGACTGCTTTCCCACATGATTTTCAAAGAAAGTAATTGAGACGGTTGGCCCTACTGTCTTAGCCATTGTGAATTCCTTTCTGTCCTCTGGTGTCGTTCCTTCTGGTTTTGAACATGCCACTGTTTATCCTCTTCTGAAAAAACCTTCCCTTGTTTTAAGCAATTTTAGACTTATCTCTAAGCTGCCATTTGTTTTTTTTTTTTATCAAAGATTTTAGAAAAAGTAGTCTCAGTGCAACTAATCTCTTTTATGAATAGTAACCACATTTTCAAAAAATTCCAATCTGGATTCCATGCTTTTCATAGCACTGAGACTGCCTTGCTCAGGGTCACAAATAACCTACTGATTGCCATGCAGGTTTTTACTCAGTCTTAATTTTTAATGCTGGATCTTAGTGCAGCTTTTGATACAGCTGACCATAAAAGTTTAATCAATCACTTGAATTCCTTTGTCGGTATCAGTGGCACAGAGCTGGACTGATTTAATTCATATTTAACAAATAGATCTTTCTCGGTGGAAATTGGGGAGACCTCCTCCTCCTCCTCCTCCTCCTCCTCCTAATCTGTGGGGTCCCCCAGGGGTCTATTTTAGGTTGTTCTCTATCTATATGCTTCCACTGGGGCAAATCATCCAGAGACACAATTTCCACTATCACTGTTACGCAGACGACACTCAACTTTAAATCCCACTAAAGCCTAGCATCAGTGATCTGCTATAATGTCTTGCCTGTCAGACATAAAATGCTGGATGTCCAATAATTTCCTTCAGTTGAATGACTCCACGACTGAAATCCTTATAACCACACCCTCTGGCCCCTTCAAAATCTCTGATCAGTTAACATCCAGTCTGGGCTCATTGTCCGCATATGTTAAATCAGAAGTCCGAAATCTTGGTGTTATTTTTGACTCAAGTCTGTCCTTTAATGCACAACTGACAAAGGTAATTCAGACCTGTTTTCTTAAACTCAGGCATATCTCTAAGATTAGGTCTTTTTTTTTCTTTTTCAGACCTAGAAAAGGTCATCCATGCATTTATCTCCTCCAGAGTTGATTATTGTAATGCACTTTATTCAGGCATCAGCAAGGGTGTTATTCACTGGCTTCAGTTTATCAAAAATGCTGCTGCTAGGCTTTTAGCTTGCTCCAGAAGAAGTGACCATATTAGTCTGATTCTTGCTGGCCTTCACTGGTTGCCTGTTACCTTTAGGATTGATTTTACTGATTGTTTTTTTTAAAGCTTTACATGGTCAAGTACCGTCTTACATATGTGATCTTTTAACTTGCTGTAAGCCCATTTGCTGTCTAAACCTCTTGGTAGTTCCTAGATGTTGTCATGTCACTAAAGGTGACTGGGCCTTTTCTTTTTATGCCATGAGGTTGTGGAATTCCCTGCTGGAGGATCTCAGATGGCTAACTTAGTGTCTTCTTTTAAAACTCATCTGGAAACATACTTTTACTGTAAAGCTTTTAATAAGTGTTAATTCCNCAAAAAAAAAAAACATAAAAAAAAAATTACTATTTCTATCCTTTATTATTTTTTTTGTATTGCGTTTGTCATTTGTCTTGTGCACTATTGTTGTTAGTGTTAATAGCACCTTGTAACTCTATTATTATTAGTATTGTGTGTTAAACTTGGCTATATTGTTAAGCACTTTGTTTTGAAAGTGCTAAAGTTATTCTTATTATTGATGTCACTGCATTTCTGTTAATGTTGTTAGACAAATTTGCAAGTAGAAAAATGTGAGGTGAGTAGTTCTTAAAGGCTTCTTGCATTGATAAAAAAAAAAACAATAAAATAAACAACTACAATATCTTGGTTTGGTAAGTATGCACCTCCTTTTAATATAGCGTCACTTAAAGTATCTCAGGAACAACCTCCTGCCTTTAAATCACATTCTAGATCACATAATAACTTAATTGTCCAACATGTTTGGAATCACAACAGTTAACCTGAGAACTGAAATAAAAGCAGCTGATTGGTCCTTCAGACTGTAAGTGAAGTCAGACACAAAGACAGCGGCACGGGTTCCAAATGCGTTAAACTTCACCTACTGCTATGAATCTGCATTGTGTCTTAATGTGGTGTGATGAGGACTGCTGTTCTGCCCACTGGTGGGGCTTTATTCTGAAGAAATGAAAAATAACATAAAATTGAATACAGCAGACTGACAATTCTCTGGATTTCTGCACACACCTCTCCTCAGAAGGGCTTCCAGCCAACTGACTGTATTACATTAGGTGTGTGCATTTACTTCTACCTAAATACATAGCTCAGAAAATAAAATACTGTTAATATAGTTCCTTTTCAATACTATATCTGACATCAGTATATCAAATTGACATTTCCACCATCCACCCGTGGTTATTTTTTTATATTTTAAGAATGAATAAAAGTAAAGCTTAACAATCTACACTTTACAATATATAAAATGGAAAGGTTACCTGAAGAAATTAAAAATAAAATAAAATTCAGTACAGCAGACTGACAGTTCTCTGGGCAGCAGGAACACCTTTCAGTGACAAAGGGAAAAAAAAAAAAANAAAAGGGAAAAAAAAAAAAACAGAACAAGTCTGCATGAGAGCCCACCTACATGCTGTTAACTGAACGAGCTTGAAAGCTTGATTAGCACGTTACATTTCAGTGCTGCATTCGACCTCTCAGCAGGGCTTCCGGCCGACTGAGGAAAGTAGCACGAATCACACTGGTAGTGACATTGTCAGTGAGTTCAAGGTTCATGGAATAAAAACAAATTAAACTTACACAAAAAAGCATCAAAACTGTACACAAAATAAAATGTACTCTAAAAATAATAACAAAATAATGACAAAAATATACAAGCATAACAGATTTTTGGTGAAATGCATAATTTCATACACCTGTTACCCCTTCTGTGTTTCACCAAAATCCAGACCATTTACTGACAAAACATAAAAAAAATATTGCTGTCAGTTATAACCACTTATAACTTGAAGCTCTAAGCTGTATATGCTCCTCCTAAATAGGTTTAGAGAAATCAAAAAGGGTGACCTCCCTTTTTGATTTCTCTAAATGTACTTAATAGGAGCCTTAGAATAATATGGTCTTAGAATAATATGGTGCCATGTACATCCTGCCAACTTGAATCATAACACATATGAACCTTTAATCCTTTAACACTTGTCTCCAATAACAGCAGATGTAAAACAAATGACGGCAAATTTGAAGGCAGGAGGTTGTTCCTGAGATAGTTTAAGTGACGCTATATTAACAGAGATATTGTAGTTATTTTTCCATTGATGCAAGAAACTTTTTATAACTAATGTTTCACTTAGAAACTGTGAAGTATTCTGTGCAGATTACTAGGAAAAAAATATGGATTCGTTGTATTTTAATTCTCAGCTTTAGGTTAACAAAATGTCAAAATGTTAAATGGGTGTGTATTCATTTTCTGTCCGCTACATGTAATTTGAATAAAAACTGATACATATCCAACACATTGAATATAGACACTTACTCTATCTGCCTTATTATTCCTCATATTGCTGTAAATGTTTTATTACTCATGATTTCTCTCACTCTTATGAACAATCAGAGAGGTCATGTGAGGTCAAATACATGATAGTGAGCTGAATTATAACAGTATTTTTCAAGAGAGTATCATAACATCATATTTTCCTGGAAGAAAGAGTTGATTTTCATTTTTTTGGTGGACTGATTGTATGCCAGGTGTCATTTACCCATCTATGTTGCAGTTTGCCCACAATTTTTATTACATATCACATTCAGTAATGCTGTAAGAGCCAAGCAAAGCTTATCTAATTTTCATTTAAAAAAAAAATCATTAATTAATTTATTAATTTTCATAAAATTTAATATTCAACTAACAGACAGAAAAATTATTCCACCAACATGTCACCCAGCTTAGAGTGGCACACTGATAAAGCAAACATAACAGAAATGATTTGATATACCTCTCATATACTGTAGAACCTCTGTCCAAAAGGAGAAAAAGTATCTGAGTAAAGGAAATTACAGATGGATTTCAGGATTGTATGTTGTATAATATATATGTTGTAGAACCTGCAGAAGAATTAACGCTGTGATAGAAACCATCCTCATCACATCCAAAACCAGTGGATGACAACCTGTACTGGTGTGAGCACAGCGCTATTGTTCTTTCTGTAGGTGAAATTTTAATTTTAATCAAAATTCAAATTCAAATTCAAATTCAAATTGGGATTAAAATTTGAAATTCAAATTTTAATCCCAGCTTTTTCAAAGTTGGTAAAATAAAAACATTGTGGTTTTGGAAATCAGTTTAATACAGGCAGAACTGTGGAGGAAAAAAGATGCAGACAAAATGTGGCAACTGAGTTCATATCGCCAAACCAGGTGTCATTTTAAAGCCCGTCTTCTAACTGAATATGCTGGTATATTGCATGCCAATAAAGCATCTTTGAACTGAATCGAGTCAAGCAGACAAAGTGAGAGACAAAGAGAAGACAGACTGAACGAGAACAAAGAACCGGGCGTGTCTCGCAAGCGGGCCTCGCCCTCTTATGGCCGTCTCACCAATCAGCGCGCAGATATGCAAATCTCCTCGCAGCACTGCATTGTCCCGGCCCAGGCTGACGTCACCCGCACATCTCTCTGTCTGGGTTTGCAAGGACTCAGACAGAAGCAACAGAGGACTTGAGGGATGACAGCCGGAAAGCGGACGTTTGGAAAGAAGGAATATTATCGGTTTCTTTACGCCGGCTGGAATAAACACACTTTCTTCTCCATATCTCCGCGCAGCAGTCACCCGTGTCGGATCGGGCCGGGACAGATCCAGTTTGTGTTGTGGAAAAAAAAAAAGGGGCGGATTTTTCTTTCTTTTTTTTTTTTTTTTTTTTTTTTTTTTTTTTTTTTTTTTTTTTTTTTTTTTTTTTTTTTT